>JAJEJO010004182.1:125622-150250 GCA_020662805.1 Glaucomys volans
CTATCACTGAGCTACAATTCCAGTCCTCCCACCCCGATTTTTCCTTATTGTATGTATATATACAAAGAAGAAAATAATTCTTCATCTCATTCTCTGAACAAATCAAGAATTTACAGTTCTCCTTCCATTCCCTGTTCAAACACTGTAGAGCATTACCTTGGGTCAATATAGTATCAAGTGTCTAGCCAATCCTTTCCTACTAGATATTAAGTGATTCTCCTTTTTCACTATTTTAGATAAAATTGCAGTGAACAACTTCATGTATAATAGCACTTTGCATCTGTTTAAACAACTCTTTAGTTGGGTCAAAGGACACTTTTTGTCTTCCAAAGCTTCTGCTTTTGTCTGCCACTGATGTGCAAAAGAGGGAATGAGTGAGGGTTGGTTTTACAGAATCTCTAAGTCCATGGAATTATTGACTTTTGGACTTAGTCATCCACTTACAAATTCATTAAAACACACACACACACACACACACACACACAAATGGCATCAGTTTTCTTATTTCAAGTGTGACAATATTGGAAAATGAAAGGGGAGGCAGTCTACAAGGCATCCTGTACCAGTGATGACACGGGGAAGTTAAACTAGTGACTCATAAGGCATCAGCGACAGCACCTGTTCTATGGATCTGACAGTTTATAATAAGGAATGGAGTGGGTGTTGGAAGACTGGCGTAAAACAAATATGTCTCCCTTTAGGCTCTTTAAAGAAAAGTTCTTCTCTGCTTAGGGAATAATATGAAGCAAAAAGAAATGATTTTTTTTTTGGTCCTGGGGACTGGCACAGGGTCTCACTAAGTTACTGAGGCTGGCCTTGAACTTATGATTCTCTTGCCTCAGCCTCCCAAGTTACTGGGATCATAGGCATATATCATCACACCCAGCTAGAAGAAATAATTTCTGAGAGTTCCATTCCAGCCGCTGGTGGGTTCATGGCAAAATGAAAAAGGAAGCCGGGGAACACCCAGCCTCTGGGGCAAATGAGGGCACTGGACCTGGCAGAGATAATCCTGGCTCATGAATCACCTTGTCAGGGAGTCCTTTCTGCTTAAAACACCCAGCAGACTACCCATCAAGGATATTTCGAAAGGAGGTTTCTTAAACTATTGAGAGACTGAGCTAGATTAAGTCCCTTTTAGCCCTAAGATTGTCTCCCATCAACCAGAACAAACAGGGTAAGTACAATCCTCAACTGACTCTGAGAGATACTTTTATTCCTCTCTTCCAAGCACCACACATTCATTCAACAAAACATTTAATGGGTGAGCACCTATGTGCCAAGCACTGTGCTAAGTTAGAGCAAAAGTGTACAATACAAAATAAATTCTCCAAAGGAAATGGATTTAAACTTTTAACAAAAGGAATTTGGGTCAGGCATCAGAAAAAACTTACTGACCGTGAGGGTCGTTAGACACAGGCATGGGAGACTGAGGGAGCTTGTGCAATCTCCTCCGCTGGAGGTCTATAAAGATAGTCTAGGGCTGGAACAATCCCACCTAGAGGCAGGGGGAAGGACCAAATGACCTCACAACATCCCCGGGTCTGCTCCATCATCCACAATGCAATGCCCCTGGTAGGCCAGTGGCAACTCCCTCTTCCCCCACCCTCCCGAAGCACTTACCACTGAGCTCTTCTCAAGTAGGCTTTTATATATGTGTCATCGAGCTTCACTGCATGTGTGCAGTCTTCTATTGCATCATCTAGTTTCCTAAGCTTCAGGAGAGAGAGAGCAGTCATACTTCACATCTTCGGTGACTGAGGGAGCCCAGAAGCTGTGAGCACAGCTTAAAAATTCTAATTGGGCAACTCATACTCAGTTCTTTTTCGTGAGTAAGTATTCTTGGTCACCGAGAAAGCCATTATCTCAGAGGGCTAAGGACACCAAATTTGGAATTGGTTTCATTACTATGTGATACAAACCAGGTAGTTATCTGAAAGGATAAACCACTTCTATCATTCCACGTTAGTATCCAACCAAAACATGGAAAACAGGAAAGGTGGTTCCTGCCCTCTACTTTTTCAGAGGCCAACTGAAAAAAGAGAATGACTGTGGATTTTTTTTTTTGGTGGTGGTACTGGGGATAGAACCCAGGGGCACTCTACCACTGAGTTATATCCCTACCCCCTCCTTTTTTTGATACTGGAAGTTGAAACAAGGGGTACTTAACCACTGAGTTATATCCCCAACCATTTTTATTTTTTATTTTGAGACAGGGTCTCACTAAATTGCTGAGGCTGAACTTGCAACCCTCCTGCCTCAGCCTCCTGAGTCGTTGGGATTACAGGCATGCACTACCACACCCAGCCCCAGTCCTTTTTATTTTCAGACAGGGTCTTAAGAAAATTGCCAAGGCTGGCTTCAGATTTGTGATTCTCCTGCCTCAGCCTCCTCTGTCACTGAGATTATAGGCATATGCCACTGCACTCAGCTATGACTGCAATTTAAAAAAATTTTTTTAGTTGTCAATGGACCTTTATTTTATATATATATATGTATATATATATGTGTGTGCTGAGAATTGAACCCAGTGCCTCACCCATGCCAGGCAAACACTCTCCCACTGAGCCACAACCCCAGCCCACTATGACTGCAATGTTAAACTACCTAGAAGTCTGTTTAGAATGCTACTCTTCCTTATAATGTAAAGGGCCACAGGAACATCCAGGCCATTTTCAACCATACACGGTTACCAGGAGTTACACTAGAGAAAAAAACTAAGCCTGCTTCACACTCCAATTTCTTCCAAATCACACCTGAAAAATAAATGATCTCTTGCTTAAGCAAAAAAGAAGCAGTAATACTTGCTTAAAATTATCCCAGACTCCTAGTTATTCTCTTACTGGAGGAAAGAGACCTCGAGAAAGAACAGGTGGGAATGTCCTCCCAAACTGTTCTTGAAGTACCTCTAAATTCCTCAAAAAAATAAAAAGCTTGTTTTTCAGAAGGGAGGTCCTAACAAGCTGAGATACAACTTTTCCAAAACATCCTTCCCTCTTTCAGCTGGTTTACCCTCATTGGGCAGATTTCCTAAGATCTCTCTGATATCTCTTAAAAATATCCCCATAGGCCCCAAAACCTACAGCAAGTACTTACCTTGGAATTAACCGTACCCCGATTACAGTAGAGTTTTGCATTTGTTTTTATATTGTTGGGGTCTATCCCGAGGGCTTCTGTGTACAGTTCATATGCTAGCTTGTAATTTCCTTCCTTAAATGCTTTATTTCCATCCTCTTTCTTTGCCTTAAGTGCTTTCGCATTCTACACAGAAAAAGAAGGGAAGGTCAGTTCACACCGAGAAAACCTCTGATCACTGCACGATGAGGAAAGAACCTATTCTCAATTTTTTGGATCCCAGCATTTTAGTGTCACATATCAACCTCCACCCCTACCACCTGGACTACCTGTTACCCATTGGTGCTCCAATACAGTGCACAGGGTAAACCCAGATTTAAAAAAGAACACCACCAGTGAGACCTATTACCCAGGGTTTGCATTTCCCAGAGCAATTACTAACTTTTCTTCATTGAGGAGAAAAGAAAAAGGAACAAAACAAAACTAAATTTAGATATTAAAAAGATCTGACCCATATAATCGAATTTAACTTTAAATAAATAAAAGGAGTCCTGAAATCGTTTCTATTAAAAAATCGAGCATCCTTATGAAACACTAAAAAGCGCTATCACATTCCTGTGATTCAAAAATCTTCTATTCTACCCATCCAAAAAACCAAAAAGGAACCTTTCTTTCCCATCCAGATTAGCATGCCTAGAACTTACTCTGCAAGCAATGCAAGCCTTCTCATGGTCAGGAGCCATCCTCAGAGCCTGTACAAAAAACTGAACCGCCTTCTCAATACAATCTTCATAATAAAGGCAAAGACCTCGTACATACAGAGCATCTGCATTGGTGGAATCCATTCGTAAAATGTCACTGCAATATTCAGAAAGAGTCACATTCAGCTGGGTTTGGAATGTCCTGACCATTTACTACCCTTTTTGGCCAAATTTTTTCTTATTTCATGACTATTATTAAAAGTACTAAAATGTAAAGTTATTATCAAACTGGAAATATTTTAATGTGAGAAAGAAAGTCTGGTGGTTCATTTTCAAAATATAGCATTCAGCTTTAATTGGATTCAATTGTAGCCATTTTAATTATATTCCTTCCCTTTGCCTGCCCCAATTTTAAAATTAGCCAATCATGTAGACTGTATCCCTGAGATCTCCAATCAAGGTGAAGATCAGCCCAGTGTTAGGTATATAAACAAATGGACTGCCCACCTAGGCTTGCTTGCTAGCCAGTTCTACAGCACTCTATTCTGCCAGAAATAAGTTTGCCTTGCATGCACACACCCCAAAAAAGTTAAAATGTAGCCAGATGCCCAAGAACTCTCCCCAAATCTTACCAAACCACCATATTCATCTCTCTTTTTTTTTTGTACCAGGAAATGAACCCAGGGGTGCTCGATCAACCACTGAGACACATCCCCAGGTCTTTTTAAATATTTTATTTAGAAATAGGGTCTCACTGAGTTATTTAGGGCCTTGCTAAGTTGCTGAGGCTGGCTTTGAACTCATGATCCTCTTGCCTCAGGCTTCCCAGTTGCTAGGATTGTAGGTTGTACCACCACGTCCAGCTTATATTCATCTTTAATACATTTTTCACTCTTTCTTTCTTTTTTTAGTGGTGCTGGGGATTAAACCCCAGGTCCTGTGCATGCTGGGCGAACACTCTACCACTGAGTTACATCCCCCAACCTAATACATTTCTCTTTGTTTTTTCTTTTCCTAGGGGTACTGGGGATAAAACACAGCAGTGCTTAATTATTGAGCTAAATCCCCAGCCCTTTTTATTTTGACATGAGGTCTTATTAAATTGATTAGGCCCTCACTCAATTGCTGAAGCTGGCCTCAAACTTGGGATCCTTCTGCCTCAGCCTCCCGAGTCGCTGGGATTACAGGCATGCGCCACCATGCCCTGCTCCAATGTATTATTTGTTATTATTTGTGTCTCACAATCCTTATTACTAGAACAGGGGTTAGCAAATTAAAGGCTATAGGGGCCAAACCCTTTCTGCCACTGTGGTGTGCTATTATTTTTTTGTTTGGTGATGGGAATTAAACCCAGGGCCTTGTGCATGCCAAGTTAAGCATGTGCTCTACCACTGAGCTACATACCCCAGCCCCTGTGCCACTGGCTTTTGTAAATGAAATTTTAGTGGAACGTAGCTGTACCCATCCATTCATCTATTATCTATGGTTGCTCTTGTACTATGATAGATGAGTACTTTCAGAGACCTTACGGCTTACAAAGACAAATATTCAATATCTGGCCTTTTACAGAGTTTGCCAACCCCTGGAATAGAAGGAAAAGGACTATATTAAAACAAAACAAAACAAAAATTCACATAATACAATCTGTTCTTTCACATACACTTTAAATACCTGTTATACTACTATATCCTATATACTTTATAGAGTTTCTAATTTGGTCTAACCTTTGACGTTAAGTCCCAGGAAGGTCTGATCAGCCTAGCTGATATACCCACAATTCCTGTTGCAAGAGCAACCAGCCAACATCAATTCAGTAGTATCTGTCATCTCAATTCTGAAATGGCCTGACAGCATACCTGGCTACGGACTGCGCTTCTGGATATCGACCCAGCATTGCTAAACATTCTGCTTTGAGGATTTTGAAGCGATGGCAAGCAGGGGCAAATTCTAGGGCACGGTCCATGCAGAAAACAACCTACAAGGAAGAAGAAAGTAAATAAGGCCCTTCATCCTGGACTCTAGAAATGTGTTCACTTTATAGCTTAATCACAGCAACATATTAAAAGCTCAAAGTTCCCAGGATCCACTGTTGAGCAGAAAAGTAATATCAAAGTTTATTTTTATTTTGTGGTGCTGGAGATTGAACCCACATTTGCTTTGCAAACAATCTCCCACTGAGCTATAGCCCTAGCCAGTGTGAAGTTTAAAAACACTAATTTATTCGATCAAAGCATTGAAAGGAGAGTAGTTGATCCAAATGATGACAATAGCAAACATTTACTGAGCACTTTATATATTAATCCATTTAATCCTCACAATTTGGGGCAAGAAAAGGGGTACTGGGGATTAAACTTAGAGGTGCTTTATACTAGGCAACATCCCCAGCCCTATTTTGTTTTTTATCTTGAGACAGGGTCTCACTAAATTGCTTAGAGCATCACTCAGTTGCTGAGGGAGGCCTCAAATTTGTGATCCTTCTTCTCAGCCTCCCAAATCACTGGGATTATAGGCATGCACCACCACGCCTGGCTCCTCACAACAATTTTATTAAGTAAATTATTACCATTACCTTTTTTTTTTTTTGTGGTGCTGGGGATTGAACCCATGCCTTATGCTTGCAAGGCAGGCACTATACCCACTGAGCTATATTCCCAGCCCCCAATACCTTTATTTTAATAATAAGAAAGTTAAGAAACAGAGAACTAAGGTTCAACATCACCAAAACTAGTAAGTGATTAACAACAGGACTCAGTTTTAGGTAACCTAGGACTCCAGAATCTACAGCCTTACTCACCATGCTAAGCTGCCTCCACAGTGGATCCAGATCCCAAGTGACTTTGATCAAAAGTCACATTTTCCTCTCAAATACTATTATTTACTACTTTGTATAATTCATCAGGCTTAGCCTATTAAACACAAAACAAGGAACAGCAATAATAATCCAGCTGGGGATGGTAGCTCACACCTGTAATCCCAGACATCTGGAAGGCTAAGGCAGGAGAATCGCAAGTTTGAGGCCAGGCTTTTCTCAAAATAAAAAATAAAAAGGGCTGGGGATGAAGCTTAGTGGTAGTGTCTGCCTAGCATGTGTGAGGTCCTGGGTTCAATCCCCAGTACAACACACCCAAGAGTATCTCATACATACAATTAAGCTGGGATTAGTTTACTCTTTCAGCCTCATAAAGGGTCTCAATATATTCTCCTTTTCTATTTTTAGAAGTTTATTCTCTGAACTTTCATTTTTGGTTTAGCTGCTATTCCTGAAAGATTCTTCCTAAGAAAAATTGACTCAAAGAAGAAATCTGGAATTAGGGGATTCCCATTCCCTACAAGAACCTGATTATAGCAATCAGGATAGATGAAGTCTAAAAAGTTACAAATAAAGATAATTCAAATTACAACAACACAAACATTCATATAATGGCATACTATGGAGCTCTGAAACAGAATGGAATTCTTGTGTTTTTTTTATTTTTTGTGGTGCTGGGGATTGAACCCAGGGCTTTGCACTCTACCAACTGAGCTACATCCCCAGCCCAGAATGAAATTCTCCATTTATTAATATGGAAAGACTTCCAAGAGCCATTCAATGGGGAAAAAGGTAGAGAATTGTGAATGACATACTACCTTCCATGCAAAAGGAAGAAAACTTAGAATCTATATTTGATATATGTACAACAAAAATGTAAGGGCTGGGGATGTAGCTCAGTGGTACAGCACCTGATGAGCAAGCACAACTCCCTGGGTTTGATACTGAGCACCACAGGAAAAAAAACCCCACCAAGATTGTAGACGGAAATAGGAGACACGAGAACAGTAGATAGGGGCTGGAAGCATAGCTGAGTGGTGGAGCACTTGATCAGCACATGTAGAAACCCTGGATTTGATCCCCAGCACTGGGTAGGGGAGAACATAACTGAGGGGTGAAAAATGGGCAGAAAGAGGGCAAGTTTAATGGGATATTCATTCTGAATATTTTTCATACTTTCTAGTTTTTTGGGGTTTTTTTTGGTACTGGGGATTGAACCCAGGGGCACTCCACCACTGAGCCACATCGCCAGCCCTATTTTGTATTGTATTTGGAGACAGGGTCTCACTGAGTTGCTTAGGGCCTTGCTAAGTTGCTGAGGCTGGCTTTGAACTCACTATCCTCCTGCCTCAACCTCCCAAATACTGGGATTACAGGCGTGCGCCACCGCGCCCGGCCGATCTTTCTAGTTTTTGAACCATGAATGGTACCTATTCAAAAACTGAAATTAAGGGCTAGGGATATAGTTCAGCAGTAGAGCACGTGCCTAGCATCCACAAGGCACTGAATTTAATCCCCGGTACCACAGAAAAAAAAGTAAATTCTGGAAGTTCTAAAGACAATAACGTAAGTTTAGGTATTATGTAGGTAGAGGGGCGGTGATTTTTCCCCCTTAAATGGAAAGAGGAGGAGGAGGAGGAGGAGGAGGAGGAGGAGGAGGAGGAGGAGGTGGAGGATAGAAAGAAGTCAGTCAAAAATTTCAGCAGCCACACCCTTTTGCCTTCACAAGAACTACGGTCTGTGCAGAGCTGGCTCTGCTCATCATGGGGAGTTTCAGTTGGAGGTTCAATGCTTCACTTCCCACCCCCCAACTCCCCATGTCCCCACTAGGGACAGCTGCAGGCAAAGAAGATCTTTGTTTCTTCCAAGTTCATCTGTTTCCCCTGCCAGGATCATAATTCTTCATTTGTGACATCACCATGAGCTACAGTGGGGGGGGCTGGGATGTCACAAACAGAGGATTCTGTCACAAACTCAGGATTCTGGCTCCAGAATGGGCAAGAGAGAAAAGAAACCCAAAAGATCGCCTTCCGAGACAAAGCTTTTGCCTATGCAAATCTCAGAAAACGTGACAGTAGGCAGAATTACTCTTCAAACACACACACAAAACAAACATGAATCACACTACAAAGACACTGTGATTATTAAAACAGTAGTCAGAGGAGGGATAAGTCAATACTGGGACTCTGCCTAAGCTAATCAGATATATTTATTACCAAATAAAAGACCTTTACAGCATATGAGTTAGGAGTGGCTCTTAACTGTCCTCCCCTTTTTTCAAACATTAAACCTGACACAGAAAGCAAAAGCAAATTCCCACAAACAAGTGCCAACTCCCCTTCCTTGGATGGAACTCACTACTTTTTTTTGTTGTGTACTGAGAATTGAACCCAGCAGCCCTCTATCACAGAGCTACATCCCCAGCCCTTTTTATTTTCTGGTACCAGGGATTGAACCCAGGGGTGGTAACATCTGAGCACATTCCCAGTCCTTTCTATGTTTAATTTTTTTTTTTTTTTTTTTTTTTTTGGTACTAGGGATTGAACCCAGGGGCACTCCACCACTGAGCCACATCCCCAGCCCTATTTTGTATTTTATTTAGAGACAGGGTTTCACTGAGTTGCTTAGAGCCTCGCTAAGTTGCTGAGGCTGGCCTTGAACTCACGATCCTCCTGCCTCAGCCTCCCAAGCCACTGGGATTACAGGCGTGTGCCACTGCGCCTGGTTCTATGTTTTATTTTGAGACAGGGTCTCACTAAGTTGCTTAGGACCTTGCCAAGTTGCTGAGGCTGGCGCTGAACTTGTGATCCTCCTGCCTCAGCCTCCCAAGCCACTGGGATTATAGGCATGTGCCACAATGCCTGGCTTTTATGTTTTATTTTGAGATAGGGTCTCATTAAGTTGACTCCTCTGGCCTTGAACTTGCCATCCTCACACGTTAGCATCCCAAATAGCTGGACTACAGGCGTGTACAACCCTGCTCAGCTAACTTAAGTGATCCCAAAAATCTCTCCTGATAAGTGTTTTTTAACCTTTTGGAGGCCATCTATCTTACCTTTTGAAACTTAAGTGAAAATTATTTTTAAGTTCCATCTAAGGAAGGGAAGGGGGCTTGAACTATCACACAGACTAGGTTTAACAACAATCTAGTATTAAAACGGTGGTAGTGACAGGTTACATCACTGTTCAAAATTGTAAACAGGGCCTCTCCCCACTTGTGGTTTACAGCTCCCAGTTCACACAGAGCAGGAGTTAAAGTCAATTCTCATTATTAAAATAAAAATGAATTTCTAGCCAAGCACAATGGCCCACATCTACAATCCCAGCAGCTTAGGAGGCAGAGACAGGAGAAATGCAAGTTCAAAGCCAGCCTCTACAACTTAGCAAAGCAACTTAGAGACCTTGTCCCAAAATAAAAAATTAGAAAGGGATAGGGATGTGTGATTAAGTGTCCCTTGGTTCAATCCCTGGTACCAAAAAAAAAAAAAAAAAAAAAAGGAAAAGAAAAAGAAAAGATTTCCTCATCCCAATATTTAATTCCAACTGACTTTTCCTTTATTAACCTGCACACTTTTGGGATACTTCCTTATATCAACAACAGGGACAAACTCAACAAATTCATTTTGCTTTTTACCATAAAGTCAAATGTAATTAAGACAATAAGTATTTTAGCAAAAAAAAAAAAAAAAAAAAAAAGATCTTTTCTAACATACTATTTCTCTTAATTATCATAGATAAATGGTATATCCTAGAAAGGTGGCACTTGCCCTCTTGTCAATGTCCCTATAAGATACACAAAAAAGGAAGGAGAGGAGCATAATTAGCTAGGCAAAAAGAAAACAAAAGCAGTATCAAACAGCTACACAAAACCAAGACAGGATACACACACACACACACACACACACACACGGGATCTTTGTGAAATGGTTAAGTTGTACTTTACCTTCCGAAAATCTCGCTTTTCAAAATCCATTTCTGCTATTTTCTCATATTCCATGACCGCATTAGCATTCTTGAACTACACCAGAAAATAATCAGATATATGAAAGTTTTAATGAAATTGTAGATAGAACAATCGCAAAAATCAACAAGGTCTTGCTTGATGAATCTGTTCTTTCAAGGGAAAAAAAAACCATCACTCTCCAGTCTCGCACAAAAAATAAAAAAGGAAAATCAGAATCTCAGATTTTTCACAAATCAAGTTGGTGAAGATAGAGCCAAATATTCCTTAACAGAAAAGCTAAGGCCTGCATTTCACCCTCGGGCTGGGAATACAGCTCAGAGTCTATACAATGCCTGCCTAGCATGTGAGAGTCCCAACTTTGATTCCTAGAAATTAAAAAAAGAAAAAAAAAATCCAAAAACAAATAATAAAGAAAAACAAAACAAAATTAATAAAACAAAAACCTTCACCCTCAATTTAAACTTCAAGGCAAGCGTCATGTCTTAACAGATAAAACGAAGGCAATGTATTGCCAGGGATTGAACAGAAAATTTGAGATTACCAATAAGATGTATTTAAGCATAAACTGAATAAACATGGAGATGGAACTCAAACATGTTTTACTTATTTTTTAACTTCTGGTACTGGGAATTGAAGCTCAGTTTACCACTGAGCTTCATCTCCAGTCTTTTTTATTTTGAGACAGGGTCTTACTAAGTTGCTGAGGCTGGCCTCGAACTTGCTCTTCTCCTGCCTCGGTCTCCTGAGTTGCTGGTATTACAGGAGTGCACCACCACAACAAGTAACATCTTTAATTTTTTGGCAGTCCTAGGCCTTAAATATGCTAGGCAAGGGCTCTATCACTGAGCTACATCCCCAGTTCTGAATTTACTCAAATTCTTGTGTGTGTGTGTGTGTGTGTGTGTGTGTGTGCTACTGAGGATTAAACCCAGGGCCCTCTTTGTGCTAGGGAAGCACTCTACCACTTAGTTATAGTCCTAGCCCTTTAAAAATTTTATTTTCACAGAGGGTCTTGCTCATTTGCCCAGGCCAGCATCAGACCTGCAATCCTCTTGCCTCAGTATCCCGAGTATCTGGGACAGGCATGTACCACCATATCTGACTCACTCAAATTCTTTAACCTTAGCTGGGGACAGTGGCATACCCTGTAATCCCAGTGACTCAGGAGGCTAAGACAGGAAAATATCAAGTTCAAGACCAGCCTCAGCAACTTAGCAAGACTCTATCTCAAAGTAAAAAATAAAAAGGGCTGGGGATGGAGCTCGGTAGTAAAGTGCCCCAGGATTAGATCCCCAGTACCAAAAAAACAAAAATTTTAACCTCATTCAAATCAGTTCCTTAAATCTTCTGTCTATTCTCCCAGAAACCTCAGAAACCCTTTAATTCTTAGACTTTTAAAAACATAAATCATATTCAAAACCCATTTTACAGATAAGAAAGCCAGGTATCAGCAGAGCACGGTATTGTATGCCTGTAATCCCAGCAGCTCGGGAGGCTGAGGCAGGAGAATAGAGAGTTCAAAGCCAGCCTCAGGAAAAATCGAGGTGCTAAACAACTCAGTGAGACTCTGTTCCTAAATAAAAACAAAACAGGGCTGGGGATGTGGCTCAGTGGTCAACTGCCCCTGAGTCAATTCCCTGTACACCCCAAAAAGGAAAGAAAGCTGAGGATCAGAAAGACTAAAATCATCCAAGTGTGGCTGATGGCAGAAGTAGTACTAGATCTCAGTTCTGACTTTCAGGTCACTATCCTTTCCAAATACATCATGTTGTTTGATACTAACAGATTCAACTCTTACCTCCTGTTGTGCCTGAGCATTTTTGTGATCTAGTTCTAGGGCTCTCTGGAAACTACGACATGCTGCCATGGCATTCCCTAGAGAGAGGTGGCATTTGCCCTCTCGTAGATGTCCCTGTAAAAACATAAAGAAGGAAAGAAAAGAGCATGATTAGCTAGGCAGAAAGAAATCAACAGCAATATCAAACCCCCACACAAAACCAATGCAGAATGAAAACAACTAGAGCAGTGGTTGTCAATCTAGGCGATCTGCCCTCCAGGGGTTATTTGCCACTATTAGGAGATGTATTTGACTGTTACAACTGAGAAGAGGGAGTGCTGCTGATACTTAAAAGCTAGAGATGCACAGGGTAGTCTCCACAACAAAGAATTATCTAACCCCAAATGACAACGGGGTCAAGAATGAGAAACCTTCAACTGTAGCTACTCAACCTTCCCCCAAGAGCCACATTACATACCCGGACAAAACTGTCATCCAACCTCACTGACTGCTGTGCATCTCCAAGAGCTTCCCGGAACCTTCCAAGCATCATCAATGTGGCTGCTCGATTACCATAATAGCTAGCATTTTTAGGACACATATCTACAGGAAAGGTAAAAGAACATCAAATGTTCAGTATAGGTCGCTGATTTAAAAACTTAGAGGCCCCTCTCAGAACTATGTCATGAATCAAACTATAAGAATGCTGAAGGGGATTGGAGGTGTATCTCGGTAGCAGAATGCTAGCCTAGCATTTGTGAATGAGGCTCTGGGTTCTATCTCCAGCTCTCTCACATCCACACACACACACACACACACACACACACACACACAGAATGTTGACATACTCTGAAAGGTCATAGCCAAATTTTAACTATTTGTGGAAATGGACAGCAGCAGTTATACAACCAATTTTAAAAGAAAACAAGACACAGCTTTAGGGACTGGCTAGGTCAGAATAGAACACACATTTAGCATGAGAGGAACCCTGGGTTCTATCCCCAACATCAAAACCAAACCAATCTAAAAAAAAAAAAAAAGATAAACAAAAAAAAAACCAACAACAAAACAAAACAAACAAAGAAGAAAACAAGTTATGATATTTCTTTTTTTACAGTACTGGGGATTGAATCCAGGGTAGTCTACCACTGAGCCACATTCCCATTCTATTTTGAGATGGGGTCTTGCTAAGTTGCTGAAGTTGGCCTTGAACCCAAGATCCTCCTGACTCAGCATCCTGAGTTGCTGGGGTTACAGGTGTGCATCACTGTGCGAGGTAACCTATGGCCTTAAAGTACACTGACAGAGCTCACTGCCTAGCAAGCAATATCGATGAGGTATTAAAATGAATTTGCATTTTGAATTGAGATGGGGAGCATATAAGCAAGTTAGGTGCAGAAAATGACACATGAGATTAAAATATGCTGGCAAATTAAGCATGGAGATAAGACTATGTTACCCACAAAAGCCATTTTGTAAGGTAGTAAGCGAATTGGCAATGATTTGTTGCATTTAGGTGGCTATCTTTTTGCTATAGCATTCAGAATTTCAGGAATTACCTTTAATTTGCCAAAGAAAGAACTACTCACCTTCAATTTAAAAATGTTCTCTATCAGGAGATCATTAAGCCTGAAGGCGTTCACACAGTAACAGCTATCAGCCCACTATGCAATCAGTTAGAAGAGTATTCGGCAAGTGAATACTTTCTAGCATAGCTCCCAGATCCTTCTTACCTATGGCTTTTGTATAATAGTTATAAGCTTCATTGTAATCTTTCTTGGCATAGTATGCATTTCCTTGTTCCTTGAAGCACTCTGCTTCTCTGAAAAGGAAAGAGAGACGATTACATGATTAAGCCTCAGGAATGATCTGTTTATCTCATAGGAGCAATCTTTGGTCTATAGCCCCTGGCACATTCAGTTGAAAGTTACTAATACCTGAAGGAATTTTAGATTTGTTCAATAGAGTGATGGACCAAAAGGAGGAGGTGCCAATAAAACAATCTAAGTTCTTCAAATGCTATTTTCTCTCATGTAGAGACATTCAAACTAAATCAAGAAAACTCCTTTCACATTGCCTGTCATGACTTCTCACTGTTTCAGGCTATTGTCATCCTCCCATGGGACAGGCAAATTTAGACATTCCCTCCTGGCAACTGAAATATTTTACAAAAATGTGGTGCTAGGAATTGAACCCAGGTTCTTGCATACCCTACCAATGAGCCACACCCCCAGTCAACAACTTAATTTTTAGATCCATTTCCTTTCCAGTATATCACAATGCTGGCTCTTTTGCAAAATTCCAGAAAAACCAGTTATAGTTCATTGCAATGGACAACTGACTGAAATGGGCCACATCCCTTAATAGTTTTAATGATTTAGTCTCCTGAAAAGTGGCTCATGCATTTGTCACTGGAAGGACAAGCAAAGGAAAAACAAAGGAGTTAAAAGCATAGCATACTGGTGTTTAAGATGGGAGACAGAGTGACGGTAAGAGATTTAAAACATGAATGACAGACATGTGAGGTACAGGTTGCCAATACTATGCTACAAGGAGTATTCATCTATTGGTGCTCCCTTTGCCCACCATGTACATCTATGTGGGTATTTACTGTTCCCTTTTGTCATCTATCCAGTAACTAGGTACAAATCAGACATGACAAACAAATATTTTTTATTTTTACTTTCTTTTATTATTACAAACAAGTATTTTTAAAAGAACAAACTAGTATTCTCTATCAAAGATACTCAAAATTATTCTACTGCCCAATTTTAGTGATAAAGACAATTCTTTGCTAAAATGATTAATGCAACATAACTAAATATCTGAGCATTTCTATTATAAGGACGAATCTTCCTATCCTCTTCACATGCAAGAAAGGACTCAAGTTCAGGGTTGCCTGGAGTGGAGACAAAAACCAATGCTTTTAACACTGGTGATGGTATAGAGTTTATAGCTTGAGTCTATGGACACTGACATTAGAAAGATTTGTGACTTATTTGCTTATGTATTTTAAACTACAAATTGGCAAAGCCACACTCCTTTTATTCAGGTAATCTCCTTTTCCACTCTTCTCCATCACTGTCCTGGTAAGTCCTAATAACATGAAAAGGCTGCTAGAAGAAAGGAGAAAAAAAATGGACATAACCTACAAATGCTGACCGATTTGAAATGCAATGGATATAAATTAGTTTGAGTAATCTTATACCAATTGTCACAATGCTGTAAAAAAAAAAGGCCATATGTTATTAAAAGTTCTGAAGAAGGGCACCCCCTGCAATCGCAAGACTTAAAGCAATAATAGAAATCTTTCTACATGCTATACAAGTTCCTGCAAACCTAAGTATTTATAATACTTAAAACTACAAGGAGTCAAGAGATTTGAAGGGCTCCCCACAACTGGATTTCAGAAGTTGAGTCAAACCACTGTGAAGAAATGGAGTAGTACATTCCAGAGCAGACACTGACCCAAGCTATATCTAAGAAGATCTAGATAGTGGCTAAGAATATACAAATCCTTGAGGAAAACCAAAGGCACCTAGGCATGCAAGTAGGCATTGTACCAGTAGTATAAAGCTTGTTAAAGCACAAATAAGATTTAGAGCTTCTGGAAGGTCTTTCCTGAGAGTCCTCTCATGGAGGTGAGTGCAGTACTGGCTTCCAGTAAAATGCAAATGATGATTTTAATGGAATTATTACTAATTATTGAGGCCAGGTTCTTGTACAATATACTCTCTAAACAACTAATCAGGTAAGTTGAGAAGAAATTAAGGTTTGGAGGCTAAATAATTTGCCCAAGCTCAGGATGTGACCCACATTTGTCAGATTCTAAAGCTTGTGAACTATCTACTATGCTAAGATTTCTAACGTTTACTTATTCCTACTGATGAATACTTTAAAAATTAATCTGTGCTACTTAGAATAAAGCGTGGACAATAAGCATGAATTTCTTTAAGACACAAAATAGCTCCTGCATATAAAATCCAACCCCAGAACTTAAATTTGGATTTAAACAAGCTAGCTGACATTCCCAACAATTAGTCAAAGAGGGAGAAGAGTTCCTTTCTCTTTAAGATGCAAGACCTAGTGAACTGGATTTTGCCTCCCCCAAGAAATGCATTTCATTTTAGTAAATGGTGAGTAGATTCCATTCTAGAGCAAACAAAGCAAGTAATGTAGAGTCAGCCCACAGCAAAAAGAACAAGAAGAATTGTGTTGTGACAAGTTACCATGTTTTTAACCTCACACTGCACAGCATCAGGCCAGAATTAGCTATTCCCACACAACTGCCTCATGAAAAGGACTTATTTTCATAGAAACGTGGCTGATTAACAGCTGCCTAAACAATAGGCACTTAGTGCTTTTAGACTGAACGCTTATTTTTTGCCTCCAGGTCCAATGCCCAAAGTGGAGTCCCTCCTTCATTTTGAACCTCCCCACCAAACACACAACAAGCTTTAACCAAGGGCCTGACCCTGCAAGACCAGCCGAGGAAAGAGTGGCTCTTTGGAATCCAGCATGGCAGCAGTAAGAACTGAACCAGGCTGCATCAGGAACAACTCCAGGGTCAAATCCATTCAAGTCCTGCCCTGGGAGTCTGAGAAAGGGCTGAAGCTTGCTCAAGTTGCCCTTATAGCAAAGTGACTGAAGGATGAGGTGTCAAAGGCGTGGGAGACTGGAAAAGAAGAAAAGCCAGTTAACACTGGAAGTGAGGGCAACCTGGAGGTGGCATCTGTCACTCCACTCACTGCCAGGGTCAATTCATTTGCTAACCAAGTGAGGTTACAACATGTATCTACTAAAACATATCAGTACTAAGAAAGGAAGGATTAAGATTAACTGGGTTCACCTGTACTAAGAAAAATTCTCAAAGGACTAAATTCAGCTATTGATTATTATTCACAGTGGCTACAAAAAGTCAGACTAACCCCCAAAATATAATACCACAGCAAAGTGCAGACTTGGCCATAACTGCCCTGATGGCTCTATTAACAACTCCAATATTATCTCTTGTGCTTTTTCAGTTTCAAATGTTTCCAAAGAAGATTTTCAAAGGCTTTCTAGGTGGTTATGGCAATACTTTCACCTGTCCTACAACAGAGGCAGGACTACTGAGGTACCTAAAGTGGCTCCCTAGGTTTCCTAACTCCTGGATGCCTGTTTTTTTTGTTTTGTTTTGTTTTGTTTTGTGTGTGTGTGTGTGTGTGTGTTTGCGTGTGTGTGTGTTTGTTTTGTTTTTTGACTCTTTTTGCAGTGCTGGGCATTTAACAGCCTAGGCAAGTACTCTGCTACTGAACTACACCCCCAGCCCCTGTTCTGTTTTTTTAAATATATTTTTATATTTTTAATTAACACATAATAATTGTACAGGAGCTGGGGTATACTATACATCAGTGCTTGCCTAGCATGCACAAGGTCTTAGGTTTGATCCCTAGCACTTGGGGGTTGGGGGAGCAAAGTACATATTTATTTCCAGGGTAGAATGTGGCATTTCAATATATGTACACAGTGTGGAATAATCATATCAGGGTCATTAGCATATCCATCACCTTAGACATTTATCATTTCTTTGGAGACCTATTTTTCCCCTAAAATCCTATTAGTGTCAAGATTTTTAGATTAAAACTAATTTATCCAGTTCCCAGCCCAATCCTTGGGTCAACTCTAAGCAGAATAACTGCTAGAGCTCTGATGCACCAAAAGATGCTGGGAATGATTCTGTTTCTACTACTTTAAGTGCCTGCAACAAATTCTGTGAAAACAACTACTGAAAGGTTTTCCAAAAAATCTGTCCTTGCCAGGCATGGTGGTGCACACCTGTTATCCCAGCAGCTCAGGAGGGTAAGGCAGGAGAATCAGAAGTTTGAGAACAGACTCAGCAACTTGGCAAGACCCTGTCTCATTAAAAAAAAAAAAAAAAAAAAAAAAGGAAATTAAAAAAAAATAGGGCTGGGGATATACTCATGACTCAGTGGTTAAGTGCTCCTGGGTTCAATCCCCAGTATCTCCCCCAAAATCTGTCTTCTCTGCATGCATGGTGGGAGGATTGCCTGCAACAAGATCAACACTGAAGGGTCTGGTCTTCCCTCTGATAGATATAAGTAACGTTATATCCCACTCTTGATCTGCTTTGCTATTTTATTTAGTTATTTTATTTTTTGGTACTGGGGATTGAACCCAGGAGCACTTAACCACTGAGCTATATTCTCAGCCCTTATTTTTTGAGACAGGGTCTTGCTAAGTTGCTTAAGTTTTCACAAAGTTGCTCAGTCTGGCCTCAAACTTGTGGTCCTCCTGCCTCAGCCCCCCAAGTTGCTGGAATTGCAGGCATGTGCCACTGCTCCCAGACTGCTTTGCTATTTTAAAATGTATTTCTTCATTTTTCAGAAACAATCTCACAACTCAAAACTGCAGCTTTTGAAAACCTGCTCTTCTATATCACATGTATGTTGATGTGTGTACATCTTCTGAGCATCCTCTCCCAATTTAGCATGTATTCACTGCTGACACTAATTACTTCAACAAATACTGCCAAGGGAATCATTTGGTATCACATAGGTCTTAGCAGGGCTCAGGATCATGTGATCAAATCAGACAACTTGGGCTTATGATCACCAGCCAACTTTTCACATTTACAGCTCAGCTAAATTAAAAACACATTAAAATACCATCACAGACACTGCAGCATGCTCCAATTAGAAGTCCTATAAAAATTTCCATTTTTCTCTCGAAGTACTTCCAAGCTGAACACTCATTTAAGATCTCTGCCTTAGGCCAACTAATCTACATTTTAGCAATTAAAAAGGTATTCAGAAAATTTAATCAACCTCTGTTAATGCCACATTCACTGGGTGGTAGCTTTTAAAATGTCCTTAACATGGCTGGGCTCTCTCTGGATTTACTTGATATATCACATATCTGTACACTGTTTAAATAGGGATAAAACTCTACATCAGTTGTACCGTATCATTTTAAGATTTATTCCAGAAGGAGAGAGGGCAGTAGGGAGAAAAAAAAGATTTACTCCATTGCACTAAAAATAAAGACTATCATGGTTTCATTAGTCTGCAACCTAGGAAATGTTGGGGTTTTTTTTCTTTTCTTTTTTTCCTTCTCCCTACACTGCCCAGGCTGGCCTTGAACTTTTGATACTCCTGCTTCAGCCTCCCAAGTAGATGGAACTGCAGGTGTGCACCATTGTGCCCAACTTGATTACATTTTCTGGGGGGTATCAGGGATTGAACCCAGCGGCACTCAACTACTGAGCCACATCCCCAGTCCTATTTTGTGTTTTATTTAGAGACAGGGTTTCTGAGTTGCTTAGTGCCTCACTTTTTGCTGAGGCTGGCTTTGAACTCTTGATCCTCCTGCCTCAGCCTCCTGAGCCACTGGGATTACAGGCATGCACCACTGCACCTGGCTTGGTTGTTGCATTTTTTTTCCACGTATTCCAGTATTCCTGGTGTGGAAGAGAAATCCAGTTTTGCAAAAATTACAACAGAGGAAAATAATGTTTTCTTTTGTTAGAGCATTCAGGGGCCTTTGATTTTGGACACTATTTTACTGGTAGGAAGAACCTTTGAAAAAAAAAAATCTCAGCCGGGCTCAGTGGCGTACGCCGGTAATCCCAGCAACTCGGGAGGCTGAGGCAGGAGGATCGAGAGTTCAAAGCCAGCCTCAGCAACTTAGCGAGGCCCTGAGCAACTCAGTGAGACCCTGTCTCTAAATAAAATACAAAACAGGGCTGGGGATCTGGCTCAGTGGCCAAGTGCACCTGAGTTCAATCCCCGGTTCAAAAAAAAAAAAAACCTCTCCTTTTTTTCCCTTCAGGCTTAACATTAACACCACATGCTGCTAATGAGTCAAATATTCTCTAGGCATTACTATTATATTTACTGTTTCCAAAATGTCACCTTACTCTATAATTGATGTGTCTCATTTCTTTTACTCAATCAAATTTACTAGCTGCCTGTTGATCTTCGTTGCCCTCCGCCTTTCGGAATTTATGGGATCTTGGCCAGTCTCAAGAGTAGAAATTCCTTCCTCCTTCCCACAGGGAGACCTCTTGTCCCCAAAGGCATGTCACACAGCCTGTTTCACGTTGTACTCTCCATGACCTTCATGAGATAACAAAGTAAAAGGAGCCCAGAAGCCTAACTTCTATTCTATCTTACCAAAAGCAAGCTATTCCATTTCTTTCTTTTCCTTTTTAAAATATTCTAACCTAGGAGTGAAATGTCATATAAATAAGTGGGAGCCACGCGACTTAACAATTTCACAAATATTGGAATGCTTGAAAAGTAGTATATGCCGGGTGCTTCATAACTGTCCAGAGAAAACAGAAGTTGAGTTGCTACCCAACATTCTTTACCCAATTTCCTATGGGACCACTTTTGTTTTCACTTTAAAACACAAAAGAGAGAAAGGAGAAGACAAATATGAAGAAAATTCCCTAACCTATCTGTTTAAATTGTTCACTGGACATTCAGGGAGAAGCCTCAACAGAGACAAGGCTAGAAGAGGCCCTAGATGCACCAAGAGGAGTCACAGATTAAGTCTACATAGGGCAGGAGCACTCTCTACTGCTCAAGTAGGGAAGGACACCAGGCAGCCTACTGGAGTTTCCTCTTATTCAGTGGGGAAGAAAGCAACCAACCAAACCAATCCAGGTCAGAAATCACATCACTGCAGGCAGGATACTCACACTGAAATTGGTACTTCAATTGTGAGTTTTAAACTTATCCTAGTTCCCCCCCTCCCCGCCCTCTAGTACTAGAGATTGAACCCAGGGATGCTCTAACACTGAGTTACATCCCCCAGCCCTTTTTATTTTATTTTGAAGTACAAAGGTTAAAAACAAACAAACTATACCCAAGAAAAGCAAAAGGCTGTTTTCTGATGTTTTGGCAGGGGCAGGTGGGGTAGAGATAGGAAAAGTCTGGACTATTCACTGGTATTCTACTTCTCAAAGTTTTCTGGGCCCTTAGTTCAACAGGTGGTTAAAAGAGCAAACTGCCCAAGAAGGAACTCTCACAGCTCCAAGAATAGAAAGTCCTGTTTGCCCCCTCATACCCTCCTCAAAAGTAGTATTAGAATCAGAGGAGAAGACTAACTGCTTTCGTGACAATCTGTTGCCCACCCCACTACACTGTAAGTCACATGCCAAAAGAATATCAGGTCTCAGAGTAGAACCAGGAAAGTCATTTATTCCTCCTCCTTTTACCATTCTCAAAAGCTTCAACCACTCATCCTACTGCCAATTGTTGAATAAAACATAGGAACTGACATTTTTATCCGTTGAAGAAAGAATAAAATGTCACTCTAATAAAAATGAATGTCCTATGGAATAACTACACTTTGAATCCTGCTCTTATTGCTGAAATTCAGATAATTTAAAAGAAGAATACCTGGAACGACCTCTAAGTAACTTCCACATCACAGCACTGGAGAAAGGGGAGCAAACATTAGGAGGTTCTCAGAGCGACTTTGCATCAGGCCAAAAGGCACCTATATAGTCGCTGACCATTGTTCTCCAGTCTTCTAAAGTCCTAGAGCAAGAAAGCAAAGTCAAGTGCCCAGTACTCAGCTTTTAAAAAAACTTTCAAAACACCAGCTTCAATGACTAAACTAATCCCCGATTGGCTGGAATGTACAGTAAGGCTGGGCTTTAAGCCAATGAGAATTCTGTTCGGTTGGGAATGTACTTGGCACTACAGCAACTGCCACTCACTTGACCCAACATTTTCTTGAAATTGCTCACTTTTCTTGACATTGGTTAATATGTGAATCTGAACTACAGCAATAAGGAAAAGAGACCTTCCATAGTGTACCTTTGCTTCAATTATGAGTATTTAACAATTTTGTCACTTGTTAGTATCAGGGTATTAATTTGCTATGTTCAAGATTCTGTATTCCTAGGTTTATCCCTTCTTTGACCATGAATCATTTCTCCCCTCTCTTCATTTCTGAACCACACTTAAAGTATACCAAAATTAAAATGAAGTGCTTCTCACTAATTTAGGCTCAAGGTCAAAGATAAATCCTATTCTGCTTACAAGCATACTGAAATATCTAGCTGCCTGCCCTGGAACTTCAAGAGAAGGTCAGGGGAACAAATTCCTGAGAATGTCAAAAAGGGTAAGGAAGAAAGGGGAGATGCATTCCCATAAGCTCTTCAATTAAGCAAAGCCACAAACTCCAAAATGTTCTAAGAAATTGCAGTAAAAATATAGCAACAGCAGCAATACATGGGATGTGAATTCAGGGTTCAGTTCTTCCCACCAACAGTATGAACAGACAAATAAAAGGTAAACTCCTAATCCACAAAGGGTTTACAACACCTCAATATGAAGGAAGAACTTAGTAAGAATTGCTCTTGCCTTAGTGTATAAGAAAAACAGATAAAGAAGTTAACAATATCAGCTCAAGGAAACAGCTCCCTTGATTCTTCTAGAATTCACTGTCCACTCACACCAACACAAACACAGAAGTGTTTTTTCTTTGATGAACAGTTTGAAATCCCTCAATGTACCATAATAAAGACTAGCTACAGAGATCAAGCTGCTCCCTAGCCCAGGAGATGACTGGAGATCTTCAACTTAAGGCAGATTCATATATTAGGTAAAATCATCAGCAACTTCCCAGGAAATTCTAAGGCCTTACATTAGTTGAAATGTAAAACCTTTGCAATTTCACACTAAACTTTGTTCTTATGGGCAAAGTGAAACAATGTTAATGCACAGAACCCTGATCTATTTTGGAGTACCAACTACAACATCTTTTACTTTAGCCTCTTGACAATCATGGAGGAAAGTGAACTTTGTCAGAGTGACAAGGAAAAAAACTGAAGTCCTTTTCTCTCGAGACACTAAAGCTAAGGAAATAAACATGAAGTCATTTAAAATGCTGTAATCATGAGGACCAGCATCTTCAAACCTCCTTTCATCTTGCCCCCTGTGGGACTGTGACAATTTAGCAGCAGCAGAAACATCCACTTTGAGCCAAGATGTAAGGAAGAAAGTACTCCTTGCTAGTCCTCACAAAAACAACCCAAGGGACCCACCAACTGTTATGTCCCTAAATGAACTGGCAGGACTGTAATAAGACAGACAAGAACTTGGCCAAATGACTGTAACCAAGCCAGACAGTAAAAGGGCATTTGTAAGGGATGTCCCTCTCTTGTCCTCTAGTATGGCTACACAGAATTCCAGGAAACATGGAAAATGTAAAACTACCTCCCTCTAAAACTTCTAAATCTCCACTCCAATTTCAGCATGGGTAAATCATACATAAACAAGGCTTTTTTATACAACAGGAATGTTTACCCTTCCAGGAATGTCTGAGCATCCTTAGACTGGTGTTTCTTAGCAGAATCTGGTGTTGGAAGATATCACTGAGTTTGAAATCAGAGCTAAAGAAGGAAAAGTAGATCAGATTTTGCTAAATGGAAATAACACAACAACGCTGGTTCCTGGAGAAGGACCTGAAGTATGAATGAGTTTCCATGACATGTGATTCCATTTTGTTCTTTAATGGCAACAAAATGGGTTTTCTTTGGCGCATGCCTGTAATCCAAGCGACTTGGGAGGCTGAGTCAGGAGGATCGAGAGTTCAAAGTCAGCCTCAGCAACTTAGCAACTCAGTAAGACCCTGTCTCTAATAAAAATACAAAATAGGGCTGGGGATGTGGCTCAGTGGCCGAGTGTCCCTGAGTTCAATCCCTGGTTCCAAAAACAAAAAAAATGGGTTTTCTTAACCTTTTAATGTTTAGATTATATAAAGCTGCTGTTACCCATTAAAGGGAAATGCTTTGAAGATGTATTATATGATCAATTTCTAAGTTAATCATTATTATTTTGGAAAAAGAAGAGTTTGTGTTTTTGGAAACTAAAACATAAAAATGTTTTTGGTTAAAAATAATAAAATTTCACTTACTTTTTAAATTTATGCACAAAGGTGATATTAATAAACATGTTTTAGTATGTCTAGAACTCTACATAAACATGTATTTCTGATGTGCATGCATGTTTCTCATTAATTTAGATATATTGTCTTAGTGGTAGATAAAACAATTGTGCATTCTACAATAACATTTTAAATTCCAGGAAATAAAGCAGTTAAAGAAGTCAACAACCTCTGTTATTTTGATGTATTGCTACCAAATGTCATATGTTTGTATGATGTGGTCACATTACAGAATTACCTGTTTTATGTTTCTAAATACATCAAGTTCATGTACTTCAATTTTATGATAGAATATTCTCCAAGGCTGTAATTTCTTTTTTTAGGAAAAAGATTCACTT
>JAJEJO010004183.1:587-27760 GCA_020662805.1 Glaucomys volans
GAGGGAAGGGAGGGGTGGGGGTGGGTGGGGAGTAAAATTAATAACAGTGTGTGTGACAGATACCATTGCCCTGTGTAAATGCATGAGCGCACAGATGGTGTGACTCTACTTTGTGTACAACCAGTGAAACAATAGCTGTACTCCATTTGTGTTCAATAAAAAATAAATAAATTAAAAAAAAAATTCTATATGATCACAGCATTAACACGTAACTTTCTGGGAATTAAAGGAGATAATGCCTGTCAGATGTTCAGTCCATACCTGGGCATAATCCTCAACAATATTACTATTAATTTTCTTACTTCTTATCTCCCATTCTGAAAAGGGACTTAGTCTGTTCAGGATGCTATAACAAACTACAGTAGAATGGGAGCTTATAAACAAAGGAAATTTATTTCCCATAGTTCTGGGAGTTGGGAAATCCAAGATGATGATCTCCTCATGGGCAGGTTCTGGGGACCCTCTTCCATATGGTTTACTACTGACTTCTCATTATACCTCACACAGTGGAAGGAATATCATTTTTCTCTGAGTCTTCTCAAGGACACTAATTCCATTTGTGAGAACTCCATTCTCACCATCTAATCTGATTCCCAAATCTCTATTTCTTAATACCATCACACTCATGATTAGGTTTTTAGCACGAATTTGGGGGCAACATAAATATTCTGACTATAAAAACCACATTCTCTGATTCTGTCCTTTCTTCTCCTTTCCTCATTCATCACTCACGTTGGAGGAAAATGGTTGGTGACTGAGAATTTCCTCCAGGAACCAAGGTCAGGGAATAACTGAAAGAGAAAACCCTAAAAATTGCTTAACAAAAATTCTCCTACAACTAGAATTTCTAATGATTTTTTTTTTTGCTAAAACACAATGTAAAATCAATCATAAAAATTATTTAGAGATACTGTATATGATATTAATACAGAAAATTTCCATTCCAAAATTAAATTTAAATATTTAAAAAATATTTTTCCTAATTTCTCCTAGATATGTTTCAAGTTAAATAGGGATTTCTTTAATACATAACAGGATTAAATGACTTCATAGAAGATATATTAATATTATTTAACTATCTATGATTGCATAAGGAAACTAACATATTTATCAACATGCCTGTCTCCCATTTAAAAATATTCATTCACAAGAATTGTCTTTCTTGGAAGGGCAAATATTCCTCCTCTGATTTTATAACTTTATGTGTGCCATTGCCCTAAACACAGAAAATCGTGCTCCTCCTTTAGCTGGGAAGATTCTTCACATTTCTTGAGGCAACCAGTGTTTTCAATCCTAAAATACTTCTTTTTTGAACATTAAGGTATCTAAAACCAGGAAGCATCATGTATTTATGCTGAATGTCGATAGATCCTTCCTGTGATCATAAGAGCTCCAACTCAATTCTCAGAGCATGTCTTGATTTCAGCAATTTTGCTCTTCATCTTAGCAATCTGTTTCCATGTGTATTTCCCATAATGGTCAACAGGTTCCTTGACTGTTAGCACTTAGTTTTAAAGACATTGACTTTATGTCACCTGCTCAGGGCTAACTCTGTAGACATAAGCGCAATAGCCTCTTAGCTTTTCTAACAGTTAATTAAGACTATGAGGGTCATGCATTGTAAGAGTGCCTTTCTACCAACAAACTTCTGCTTCTACATTAGGATTTAAAATAAGAGCAACAACAATAACAACAAAAAACAGAATAGAATTTAAAATATTTCCATGACAGCTCTAAAGTGACTTTCCCAGGGACAGGATTTGGTGACATAGGGCACCTTTGCCCTTTGGCTATATCGTCAAGGTGTCGCCTTTCAACTTTGTGGCACTATTCTAGCATTTATCATAGATCATATCTTTTCAAACTGTATGCATTTATCTGACTGCTTCCCTACTGTGCTGTGAGCTTCTAGAAAGCAGTAGCATATCTTCTGCAATTCTGTATCCCCAGCAACAAGCACGTTTTCTGGCTTGCAGTCAATGTACTTCCGTTCTAATTAAGTGACTTGAGACATAGAATTAGGGTATGTGGTGGCATGTTGCTCATCTTCAAGTAGTTACAACAGAGTCCCTTAAAGAGCCATATAAGTAAGCCATGTAGTGCTACTTTACTTAAAAAACCACTATAAAGACCAGGGACTTTAACAGTAGGTAAGAGATAATTCCTTTAATTTATACAGTTAAAATTCACAATGACTCACCTTTTATTTTCATTTATAACAATGAAGAATAACTATGATGAATAGCATATCATGCTGTAAATCCCATGTCAAGGTAGAATCAAGAGCCTACAATTGATTTAAATTCTCAAGTGAAATGCATGAATTTAGCAAACTTAAATCAGGTAAAATAAATCCACCCAGATGTTTTTCCAAATAGAGGTACACAGAGCTGCAGCCTTCAGCTACTTCATACACATGTCCCTCAAAACAGATGCATATCTGTATTCATGCAGGAAATCATGTGTGCTTGCATATCAAGTATGAAAGAAAAATGAGTATGCAGATGAAAATAACTGCTCCCTTTCTCTAAGGGAAAACTCTAGAATCGATGCTAAATTTGTGTTTCATTCCATATGTGTTTATGTACCTTGAGTTGTACATGAGCAAAGTGTGTAATTCTGGTTTTTCTATTTCTGTTGCATCATTTAGGCACAAAATTATTGTAAAATATCACCCTAAATGAAGTTGTATTTCACTGGGGGCATCCTTCTAAATATAGCTTGTAAACACTGAAAAGCACTTTGTGATGGGGGGCAATATAATTCAATGTGTCTCTATAGTAACTCTGAAGAAATCAGAAAATATAATGCCACTGTAAAGAAAGTAATTGCAAATTCTGTTCTCTAAAAGGCTTCCATTTTACAGACTTTTTTTTTCTTGTTTTAAATGCAAGTCATGCTCTTTAGAGAAAATTTCAGATTTAAAAATGCACAAAAGAGAGGGGTGAGAAGCAAAAACAACAAACTCACTGCTTTCCTTACACATCAGTCAAATGTCATATACACATCATCATATCTCTTTTACACAAAACACACACAGAAACACAAAAACTTTACTGTGGATGAAAAGTATAATGTAACTTTCCTTCGACTATCCTGCTACATGCATTTCTACAACATCTCCAAAGTAATAGAAGACAGAGAACTAGTTAAAACAGAGAATCCTAAATTGCAGGCTGATAGTGATTTGAGAAACATCTACAATAATACTGTGTAATATAAAGCAGCAGTTCAGTGAAGGGCTAAGAGCCAAGATGAGCATGAGACTCTATGACAGTTCCCATAAAAGCACCCTCCTTACCCTGGGTAAGACCTAAAGTTAAGCATGTGTCCTGGCACAGACACTTCTAGAATTCCAGAATCTTCATTGTTTGCCTCTTATATTTTGAGACAATGGCTTTGAGAAAACCCAGCTTATTTTCTCTCATTTGCTTTTATGAGATATATTTGAGTAATTATAAGTGGGGGTGGGATGGAGGTGAAATACCTAAGCCACATATCCAGTACTAAGCAATTTTAGGGATAATTCCCTATGATTTCTTAAAGTGCAGATTCCGGGACAGAGGAGAATATAATAAATATACTCTCAATTCATAAGGTAATAAGAACTGGAGGCTAATTTCACACACTATGTAATGAGAACTTTTCTAGACTCTTTAAGTCTATGATCTTCTCAACTCTCACCACAAACCTGACAAAAACTTGCTACAATTTTCTAGATGTTATGGTTTTCTAGATGTGTGACTATAAAACCAGTCACAGAAAAGTGAATTTCTTGTCATCATTATAGGTTAGAAATTGCCAAAGGTGAACGGTAAACTCAGGTACTCACACTTAGGGCCCTGATAGTTGTACAAATGGAGAGCACCTATGGTAATTGCTTACAGCAGTGGATTATGACAGTAATCATTTATTTGTTCCCTTATGTGTCCACAAATCATTTTCAATACTGTTTAAATAATTATTATAATCAGGTGAAATGAAAAAATGGGAGATGTTATATCCAATTTGCACATAAAACAAGGTATAATAGCTTGCATATTAGCTCAAATATGAATCTAAACTTTCCATTTGACAGATTTTGGGTATGCTACCAAGAATCTAGTGGGAACATGCTAAACAGAAAAAATGAATAGGCAAGAACTTAAGTGGATCTATGCTAAATATTTCCATTCAGCTCTAAATATAACCAAACAAAACATTAAATATGATGTCAACTGCTTATGTAGTTTCTATTGAATAGTCTTTTTAGCATATTTTTTTATTAAATATTTTGGAAACAATCATTGGTATCTTTTATATCTTCTTTATTATTAATTTAAAAATAGTGTATTTTGATACAGTAACTCATCATGTCAGAAAAGACAAGAAAATTATTTCTCTACTTACAACATCTATTACTTATGTGCTGTTTTGTTCTTTACATATATAGGAGATTTGTATTTATTTAACAAATAAATAATTTTGCTTATTTACCCAATCATAGACTCTTTTTCCACATATTTACAATTTCTTTTTGTTGTTGTTTAAGTTTATTTCTCCTGGTAAAAATTTTCTTCTGGTTTTGTCTGAATAAATGTTTTTATTTCACCTTATTCTTAGTAGAGCATCTCATGTTGATGATATACATATGCATGTATTCATTCACATTTTTCATTACACTGAAAATCTTTCATATTCCTATGGCATCTATTGGTTTTGTCAATTAGTTTTCACTTGTTCCTTTGGTTGTAGTGTTTTTTATGCATTTTGTCATTTATATCTGTATTCCTACTTTGCTGTGTTTAGTTGTAAATTTTCTTGAATTTATCTTCTTTTAAAAGTTGTTGGGTTTTTCAAATTGATAAATTATTGTTTTATCTATATCTAATAAATCTCAGGCATGATTTTCTAAATAAAAGTACTGCCCCATTTGCTCTTTTATCATCCCATGAAATTCCATTTAAATATGTTAGTTTTAATAATTCTATTTTTAAGGTATATTTCTAATTAATTTGTTAACCTTTTATCTTCCTTCTTTAATGAATTCTTTATCTTATCTACTCTACTTTTAAAACCATTAATTGAATTCTCAATTTCAGCAATTACTAGTAATTCTAGACATGTTTTACATTCTGATATGTAAGTTTTTATATTTTCTAGTTCTTGATTACTTTTAATCATGTCATGTATCTTCTTTTGAGTAAGTAAAGCAGTAATTTTAAAGTATGTGATATTCTATTCATCAGGATGTTTGCTTGGTTTCTATCAATTTGTTTATTTTTGTTGTCATTGATGTTGTCTTATCTCTGCAACATCTTCCTTAATTTCCATTTCATGATGGCTATATTATTCATGAAACTATTTGTATTGGCAGTTTGAGGAACAGAATACTAAATTAGTCTAGAAATTATTTGTATTTGCTTCTCTTACGTATCTACAGGAAAGAGTCATTTAGAATCTTCTTAACATCTGATTTAGGAATGGAAAGGTTATTGCCATTTGGGGAAAGATAAATCTTAGTTGGGAGGGGAATCTGTATATTACCGGAAGATGAGCAGCATCCTTGTTCTTTACTAAATTTTGGACAAAAGCATCCCTGTATCCTGAATTTTGACAACCATAAATATCTCCAGACATTGCTACCTAATCCTTGGGGGAAAATTACCACCAGTTAAGACTAACTGGCTTAACCCCAATTCCTAGGTTGAGATTCACTAAAAATTCTAAATTGAGAGAGGTTATTCTTGAGTCCACATCATGGCTGTTGAGTTGTTCCAGTCTTAATCCTGAGGTCTGATTTTAAGGAATCTTCATCCTAAATTGAAGTTTTCACTAAAGTTGCCCAAACTTAGTTCTAGTTTTGCCCTTTTCAAATTCAAGGTGTTTAGTTTTTTCTCACCATGACCAAAATACCAAACAACAATATAGAGGAGGAAAAGTTTATTTGAGGCTCACAGTTAAAGACATTGCAGTCCTTAGATGACTAACTCCATTGCTCTGGGCCTGACATAAGACAGCACCTCGTGAAGTAAGCACACTATCAAGGCAAGGTTTTTATCTAATGAAAGTCAGAAAGCAGAGAGAGTGAGAAAAAGAGAGTGGAAGTGGGAACAAGAAGAACAACCCTTCCAGGGCACACTCCAAATAACCCAACTTCTTCAGCCATGCCTTACCTGTCTGCCATTGCTACCCAGTCATTCTGTTCAAAATGGAATTGGCTGATTAGGTTATGATCATAAATGTCATAATGTGATTATTTCACCTCTAAATATTCCTGCATGAACAGGAGCCTTTTGAGGATGTCTGATATTTAAACTATAACATTCTGCCACTGGTCCCCCAAAGCTCAGGACATTATCAAAATGCAAAATGTACCTATTCCACCTCCAAGATTCTCATTGTCTAATGTTTCAGCATTGCCCAAAAGTCTAAGTTCAAAGTTTCCTCTCAGACTCAATGTAAACTCTCCATTGCAAGACCCTGGAAAAGTGAAAAGCAAGTTACATATATACAATGAGACAGAATAAACATTCCTGTTATTAAAGGGAGGAATTAGGACATAGAAAGAATGGATGAACCCAAAGTAAGACCAAAACCTGAAAGGACAAACAGCTCCCAGCACTCTGACTGCAACTCTTTGAATAGCATATAGGGTAAATTGTTGTGACATGTGATCAGCTAAGGGCTTGGGCAGCTCCATGCCTTTTGCCCTGCCAATTGCAGAGCACATCAGCTATCCTTCACCCTGGCTCACTCCACAGTCAGCAGATTTTCTTGGCAGATAGTCCACGTTAATGACATCTCCTATTTCCTGGGATCAGCATTCCTTGTTTGGTTTCACCTTCACAGTTTCACACATTGCCCTCCCAGGGGCACCCAGAGGGACTAAGACCCTGCTTCCTTTTGTTTTGCCTTCCAGGCCTTCCTTTGAAATCTTGGTAGAAGCCTTCAGAAACCCTTAACTTTAGCATCCTGTATTTCTGCAGATGAAGCACTATGTGGATGATGCCAAAGTCTGTTCCCAGCTTGGGCAATACTGGGACTACTGGAATCACTGTTGTGCTAGCCTCTGAGTGCATATGTAACTCCACATGATGAAACAATTTCCTAGGCCCTCCTGTGTGAGCAGGGTGCCTACAGAAGCTGTTTTCAAAGGAATTTTCCCTGGTAGACCCTTGGGCTGGCAATGGGTGTAGTCTTGCAAATTCTTGAGATGCCATCAAGTCACCTTCCCTATTGTCTCTGTGTAAAGTATTTAGCATAACTTCTGGGCTGTATCTCTTCAAGAAGGACACCTTCCTGGGCCCCAGCTTTACAAGTATTTTTCTGGTCAAATGGCAGGTTTTTCAAATATCTCCTCTCTGATTTTTATTCCCAATTCTCACAGTAAAACTGGCCAAATGCTGCCAGAAATATCCATGCCACTGATGGAATGCTGTGCTGCTTGGATTAAGCCTCACATAAGGTCTCTCAATATGGGTGAAATGTATTCAAGTGCTATAACAGTATACAACACAAGTAGTCTGTTGCAGTCAGCTTTTTCACTCCTGGTAACAAAAGAGCTGACAATAACAATTTTAGATGAGAGAAAGTTTATTTGGTGCCATGGTTTTTATGGTCTCCATCTGTAGATGACCAACTCCATTGCTTTGGGCCAAAAGGGAGGCAGAATATTATGGTGGGAGAGGTGGCAGGGGAAAGCTTCTTCAGGACATGGCAATCAGGAAGCAAAGAGAGACAGCTCTCACTCACCAGGGACAAAATATAAACCCCAAAGACATGATCTTCAATGACCTACTTCTTCCAGCCACACTCTACCTGCCTAAGTTTACCACTCACTTAATCCATTCAACTGGATTAATGAACTAGTTAGATTAAAGCTCTCATCACCCAATCATCTCACCTCTAAACTTTCTTGTGCTGGATGACACATGAGCTTTTGAGGGACATCTCATCTCTAAACTATGGCATAGCTTCTACTCCAATTTCCAACATAACATTTCCTCTGAAACCTCATTAACAAGATCTACATTTCTGTTGGGAGTCTGGTCTTCTAAGTCATCACCAGAATTGCTGCCCATTAAGCTCTGCTTACAGTATTCTAAGACTTTTCCAGCTTGTGTTTCTAAACATTTCAAAATTCCATCCATAAATAGTTACAAAGGCTTTTGAACCATGTGGTCAGGTTAATCACAGCAGTGACCCCACTTCTTGGTGCCAGTTTCTGTTCTAGTTAGATTTTTCATTGCTATAATCCAAACAGTTGACTAGAACAGCTTGGAGTAGAAAACGTTAATTCAGTGAGCACCTTTCAGAGGTCTTAGTCCATAGATAGCTGAGTCCATTGCTCAGGGCCCAAAATGAAGTCCCAGGTCACATGGGATGGGCCCAATGGGGAAAGCTGCTCAACACATAGTGATCAAGAGGGAGGGTGGGGAAAGTTGGGGTCACAGGAAGAATAACCCCTCTAGTGCATGCCCCCAGTGACCTACCTCCCCAGGCATGCCTCAACTGGCTACAGTTACCACCCAGTCATTAAATTCCAAAAAGGTCTGATTAGGTTACAGCTATAATAATCTAATCTTTTCACCGCTGAATATTCCTGTAGTAACTGGAGCTTTTGGGGGAAATCTCATAACAGGGGAAAATCATAACAGGTGGCCTGGTAGTGATTGGTTTCTATCAACTAATTAAGAGAAGGTTGCTATAAAAAATTACAATAGACTGAGTGACTTAAATGACAAACATTTATTTCTCACAGTTATGGAGACCAAACGTCAAAGATCAAGGTGCTTGGAAAACTGGTGTCTGCTATAGACCCTCTTCCTGGTCTGTGTTCTTGCTCAGCCTTTATAACACAGAAAGCAGAGAGAACATAAGCAAGCTCTCTCAGGTTGCATGGTATAAGGGCACTAATCCCAGCATGAGGGCTTCGCCATAAAGGCCCAATTACTTCCTAACACCATATCCCTGGTGGATTGGGTTTGAACATATGAATTTGGAGAGGACAAAAATATGTGGTTAATAATAGCCTCCCAGACTGAAGAGGATGAGCATGTGTCTGCAAGACAGTCATTCCCCAATGTTGGGTTTCTTCTCAAAATATTAGATGAGCAGCTCCTCATCGACATGTTAGACCTCTCTATCAATTAATTATACTGCTGTTGCAACAATTTATTACAACCAAAATACTGATTTATATGCTCAAAGTTTCTGTGGGTCTGAAGTCTAGGCACATCATGACAGAATTATGTTTCCCAGGGACTCACAAGGCCAAAATCAAGGAGGTTCCTGGGATGTAGTTGTCATGTCAGTCTCAGGAACTTTTCTGAACTACCTGTTTGTTGATAAAAGCAATTTCCTTTTCACTCCTCACACATGATTCTCTGCAACTTTAAGCAATCAAAGGCATGTCATATGAATCCTCTTTGGGCTTCAAATCTCTGGCTTCCTCTTTGATTTCTGCTTTTAAAGGCTCCTGTGATTACAATGAACCACCTGTATAATCCAGCATAATCTCCCCCATTTTAAGTCCAACTGTTTAGTGACTTTAATTACAACAGCAAAGTCCCTGTAGCCGAAACAAATTCATGATATCTCATCATATTTCCCATCCCAGGAATTAGGACAGGGAATCATTCCACCACATTTCTCCATCCCTTCAGGTAGAATTGTAGAAGATACTTATTCAGTTTTTCTGGTTGTCAACAACAAAAGCCCTGGACTGGATATTTATTCTGCTACTATTGGAAACAGAAATCCTCTTAGCCTGGTTTTAGTTCAGTGCTTTAAGTTTGTTTTGCAATTTCTTCCATTTGTCCAGCATCAAAGGTAAGAATGCCAGCTGTTTGAAAGGCTAAGGAGGTTCAAATTCCAGGTTTTCACTTACTTCTGTATAACTTTCTATGAAGTGCTTCATTTCTTTATGACCCAGTCCTTATCTATTAATTTACAATCATATGACATATGATATTGAATTATGAGAATTAAGTAAATGTACACAATTCCTAAGAGAACTCAAATTTTATAGTAAATATTAGTTTTTGATATGGTCATTTTGTTATTAATCAAGTGTTACTAGAATGTTTTTTGACAAACAATTAAATTGGAAAGCTGCCTAATTATCTGCATTTCAATTCTTAAGGAAAATGTATCTTTGCAATTGTAGATCTCATTGCATATTGCCTATACCAAGTCTGCTGGAAATTAAACAAGAAAATTCCAAGAAGATACAAATAAAAAGTAGACCAACAGCAAAATTACACCTGTTCATCCTCCTTTAGACTTGGTCATTCTAATACTGTACAACAATTTAGAAAATTATATAGGAGTTGATGAACTAATCATGAACTAGACAAATTATCATGCTCTGTGTGATCACTTTTGCCAGTCTGTAACAAGACTTTCATAAAAATATTTCAGGTAATAGACAAAACAGAGAAAATCATCTTAATTCTACAAGTACATATACAAAGGATATGATTACAGCTTTCACCTTAAATCTTATTGAGCATGTTCAAATTCAAAATCAATTATAGTATGTCAGCACATTCACATCAACTCCCCAAGAACAACAGTGTCACACTTAATTATAAGCAAACTTAGAAAAAAACACAAAAGGTCATCTGGGAGATTTGTACAGAAGCAGTTATTAATCTTAAAGTAGGGAGCTATGAAATTTAAGTAATTGGTGTTTAGATGAATAGAAACCAACATGAGAAATATATCACATAAAGAAATGACCATTTGTATAATTTTGGTCATTTAAATGGTATTCTTCCTTTTATATTTAACTTCTTACTTTTATACATGAAAATGATAACCTAAATGAAAAAAAAAGAAATAAAACATGAAGATTGTAGAAAATTAAAACAGAAGGAATAAAAACCACTATTATATATTCTGTCTTATGTTTCTTACCAAGTTTAGCACACTATATTAACCATTATACAACTACAATATTAGAAATATTTTGTTATTAAGATAAGAAAGCTTTTGCTTCCTAAATCAAATGTTTCCAATTATCTTCTCCTACATATGTTTATTCTTCCTCATTTTCATCAAAAGCATCCAGACTGTGGTTCTTAAGCATTGCCACACATTAGAATCCTTGCAAGATAGATTTAACAATGCTCTTCCTGGCCTTACCACAGAGTAATTAATCACAAATCTTTGGGACTAAGACCTAATCATCAATATATTTTAATAAGTTCCCCAAGTGATCCTCATACTATCAAGTTTGAGAAACAGCTTTTTAAGAGCTATTATAAGCTAGGTGTAAGTGGCATATAAAATATTTTAAATAAATAAGGAAATAAATCAAAAATATGGATATTATGTAAGGGTGTTGTGGATAAGATTTTAGTAAGTACACAACTGTCATTAAAATATTTGGTTTTGTGAAAAATCAGTGTAAATTAATTACCTAATTTACATTTCTTGAGTGAAATCAAATATGGAATTCAATCTCCTAAGACAAATAAAATATAGGAATTTAATAATCACCATTTTTCATTTAAGACAAAAGGGTAAAGTTTGAGTTGGAAAAATGAATGGTGACAATCTAACTTAACTTTCTATACCAGTCAATCACATTCTCATATTCTAATGAAAATTAGACTTTTGAATGATTCAATTTTACTTCTATAAGTGATATGCAATATGCTGCTAATGTTAATTCGTTGGAAGTATTCTCTTATATATAATTTATGTGCACTACTAAATTTTTATAATTGGTTCTATTTTTGCCTTCTAGGACATTTTGCATTAGGAGACTTGTTCTCTAATTTAAACATCATCTCATTTTTTCATGTACCACTATGGCATGTTTCATCTAAAAAATCCTCTTAAACAATTAAAATGCCATAGAGGAATTATTTTAATCATAAAGTTAGTACTAACTATAATTAAAGGGAAGTCAAAACAATTGTCCAAATATGTAGTAATAATATTCAAGGAATTACTACAAGGAAACTTGAGAGAAGTCAAACCCTCTTTTTGGGGTGAATGGAATCTTCCAAATAATCATGCATTATAGTCTTTTTTAGTTTTCTAGGACTACAAGAGCAGAGTACCACAGATTTATGTCTTAAAGAAACAGAACATCTATTTTCTCTCAATTCTGGAGTCTAGAAATCTGAGATGAAGTGTCAGCGGGATTGGCAGAGAGGGTTTTTCTAAGGACCCTCTCCTTGCCTTACACACAGCTGTCTTTTCCCTGCATCTTCATACCATCTTCCCTCTGTGCCCTAATCATTTCCACTTCTTAAATGACACCCATTATATTGAATCAGGACTCATTTAATGACCACATTTTAATGAAGTAATGGGTGTTGTAACTTCAATATATGGATTCTGAGGAGATGCAGTTCAACCCTATTACAAAGTCCAGACCCCCTAATACCTTAGAATATGATAATTTAAATAGAGGGAGCAGTTGCAGACATTAGTATTAAGTGCAGATGATGCTACTATACTGTGACATACTGTTTTCTTTATGAATGGGTGCCATTTGAGTTCAGACACGCACCACATGGGGAGAGTGCTAAGTGAGGAGGAATGTGGAGATTCATGGTGCTGCACCATCTGTAAGCCAAGGAGTGCCAACATCTTCCAGCAAACTGCCAGAAACAGGCAGAGAGAAATGGCCCAGTTTCCAGTCTCCATCCCACAGCTCTCAGAGGCCAGCATCTACTGACACTGCCTCACGGACTTCTTGACTCCAAACTTGGTGACAGTAAAACTCAGGGGCTCTAAGCAATGCAGTTTGTGGACAAGCACACAGCTCTATGAACTAGCACACCACTTTTTGAAATAGTTCTTCAACATTCATGAAATCAAACAAAAAAAAATATATATTTCACTAAAGTAGATCCTTAAGTATATGGTAAACAAATCAACTGAAATAATTTCTGTAACTTGATGTATCATGGCAATATAAAAATGAGAAATTAATCAGGCTAAACACTTAAGAAACAATATTAGATAAGTATTAGATAAATGACACAGACTTATATATTGGTTGGCCTTAAATAAACTTTCAAATTAAGGTTAAAATTACTTTATTGCTATTGATTACACAGGTCCCCTCAATGTGGAAAAAGTCATTTTCTGTCAGGATTTACATAGGTTTATGATGATATTAATTAAATACTTTCAAAAGTAAATTTGATATGTATTTCTTAAGTCTAACTTCTGTACACTTATGATTCTTAGAATAGTTTCCAAGAAATGCATGAAAACAGCAAAATTCAAAAATAAAATTCTATGAAGTGCGTTTTTATATGAAATTATACTCTCATTTTCTTTGCAATTCATTCTTATCTGGTTTAGCATATTCATCTTGAGTGTCATTTTATGATTCATTTCTCCTACCATTTTTTTTCCTATTTTAACTTCTGTAAAGAATGTTGGTTCATTTATATGTACCCATGATGTCATTTTTTTTTTAAAAATAAAACTTTAAATTGATGAACTAAAAATCATTTCTATGTATAGTTTCCAGAATGAGCAAAACACCCATGATATACAAATATTAAGGTAATGGCATTTGTGGGAAGCCATCCTTATCTAGCAGAATCAGATGGTTTCCTGTCTAGTTTCCCTGAGAGAATGGCTCCCTTAACTTCACCCTGTCCTGTCCATCACAGAAGCAGCTCTTCCAGGTCTTGCCCCCTTTATCTGTCTGTCTATAAATAAAAGAGAATTGGGCTACTCAAGGTTGTTCTTGTAAGAGGCCAGAGCTGGTAAGGCCAGACCCGTCATGCCCCAACTCATTTAAAAAGAGTATTGGCTCTTGTGTGTTTATTGATTAGATAAGTTTATGGGTAATTGAGTGATATACAGCCAACATCCTCCTCCAGCAGTTAACCCTTTTCTCATGCACATGGGACACAGCAGAGAGGTCCCCACAGGCATCCTTGCTAGGATGCCTTTAGAGGGGCATTTATCCGAATTTTCCTATTTCCTCCTGGTCAAAACTGCCTTTCTGAAACTCACCCTGAATGCACCAGCTTTTTCCTTGGGAGGGGGGACTTTTTTGGTCAGTCAAATTGGAGGAACCTATGGAGAAAGATTTATTCAGTCTCCTCTGGTTTTGCTCAAAAGGTGCATCTTAGTTTCTCTCTTGTGATAATAAACAGCTGCCCAGGCTTGCACTGGTGACAGCTGGAAATGTCCACATAGCCATTCTCACCTGCCTGGGCTTCCCTGTACAGCCAAGGGTACCTAAGGTTATAGAGTAAAGTCTCTGGTGGTGTAATTTTATTTATTTATTTTAAAGTGGTGCTGAGGATTTAGTACCTTACAGGTTCTAGGCAAGTACTCTACCACTGAGATACAGCCCCAGTCCCTTAGGCAAGTTCTTAATCACACTGTGATTCTTTCCTGAAATATAAGATGCAAATGAAACTATATCAACTTTTTTCAGTTTTTGTTCAATTTAAATGATCCAAATCTTATGAAATGACTGCAAATGCCTGGCTTCCAATGAGTATTTCCTGTTAGTGATTACCACCCATTTATTTTCTCTGTTCTTTTTTTAATTGCTCATAATTTGGGTATAGTAAATAATGTTTTCATTGGTTGACCCATATATATTTTGTGTCTTCCCTCTCTCCCTCCCAGGTTTCCTTCATTCATTTGTTCCTTCCTTCCGTACTTCCTTCCCACCCTTCCTCCCTTCCATCTTCCTCCCGCTATTTCTTTTCTTTTTCTTTCTTTCTTTCTTTTGAGGTACTAGTGTTTGAACTCAGGACCTAACTTACATGCTAGTTCAGTGCTGTATCACTGAGCCACATTCCTGGCCCCCCCTTTTTTAAAATTTCTAGATAGGGTCTTGCTAAATTGCTGAGGCTATTCTTCAACTTGCCATTATCCTACCTCAGTTTCCAGAGTTGCTAGGATCAAAGGCCTATCTGACTGTACCTGGCTAATTTCCAACATCAATCATTTAAAAAGAAAAAAAGATCCTATTTTGCAAAATTAATTTACAGGAATTTTGAGAAATCCTAATCTAGAATAAGAAAAGGAAACTAAATATAGACCAACTCTATGTTTATTTTTTTTCCACTCATCTATTAAATGCAATGAAACACTGAGCCTACTCATTAGTTTAAGGTTGGTGGTTCTATTTAAGTGTTGACTCATTTAAATATTTGCTTTTTTTTAAATTCTACAAAACCCTTTATTTATATCTAACTTCTGACCCATACAGTACTAAATCATTGCTTAAAGATACAGAAGTCATTCTTCCACTGTTGCAGGGCTGGGGCCTTCCAGGAAACTGAGGCATCATGAAGTTCCCCTCCATACCATATTCCATGATCAAATCAGAAAGACTTAATACATGTTGTCAGAGTAATAGGCATGAGTTTATTAGAAGAGTGGAAAAGGCAACATTCACAAGGGAGAGAGTGGGTCCTCTCTCATAGAGACAGCATGCCTCTCCTGACCACTAGTTTTATTGGAGGCCACAGGGACATTTCCAGAGTCCCACCCAGGTCTATTTCTTGACTTTGGACTGACAGCAGGATGACTTCACACTTGAATTCCCCATTGCCTTAACCAAACTAGGTCACTTTGGAATAGACTAAGGCTCTGTTTAAAGATTTTATGATGAGAGGACATTATCCTCTGCTTCCTGAATTATGGGATCTGGTCTATGTAAAGGTCACAAATTCTTCCCCTTCATGGTGACTTGTGTAACTCTTACCAGAATTATTTTGGGCCTGAATTTCTCCTACAAATAAAAGGTAGTTTGCTGAGGAATGTGACATATCCTTTCCACTTAAGATAGGCAGGGCTGCAGGTAAATTATTCCTTGAAAAATAAAGCATCTGAGGGTAAGCACAGTGGGCCTCTTTCATAGAATTATTCCCTCTACTCTCTGTTCCCATACTCAAGTCTAAATGTCCCCTATTGCCTCCAACATGGAAAAGAATGTTTCTCCCAGTTTTGAGTTGAATTTATCCCTCTATGTCACCCCCCAAATTGGTCTTGGGGTGGGCAAAAATCTAACTGCGCAAGAAAGCATTTGTAAAGGGATATTCAAATTGGTGTGACCATTGTGAAAAGCAGTATGGAGAATCCTCTGAAAACTCGGAATGGAACCTCCATTTGACCCAGTTATCCCACTCCTGTTCATATCCAAAGCATTTAAAATTAGCATATTATAGTGATGCAGCCACATCAATGTTTAGAGCAGCTCAATTGACAGTAGCCAAACTGTGGAACCAACCTAGGTGTCCTTCAATAGAAAAGTGGATAAAGAAAATGTGGTGTATATCCACAATGGAATATTAACCTAAAAGAAGAATGAAATTATGGCATTTGCCAGTAAATGGAAGGAGATGGAGAATATCATGCTAAGTGAAATAAGACATCCCCAAAAAAACAAAGGCTGAAAGTTTTCTTCAATATACAGATGCTAATTCACAATAAAGCGGAGAAATAGAGGTACTTTGGATTAGGCAGAGGGGAGTGAAGGGAGTGGAGGGGCAATGGGGGTAAAAAGGATAACAGAATGAACTGAACATTTTACCCTATGTGCATATATGATTACACAACCCATGTTAATTCTACATCATATTCAACCAGAAGAATGAGAAGTTGGGCTGGGAATATAGCTTAGTTGGTAGAGTGTCTGCCTTGCATGCACAAGGCCCTGGGTTCAATCCCCAGCACCCAGCACCACACACACACACACACACACACACAAAAAAAAAAGAAAGAAAAAAAGAAAAAAAAAAGAAAGGGACATTACACTTCATTATGGATGCTGTATCAAAATTCATTCTACTTCTGTGTATAACTAATTCAAATGTAAAAGAAGGAAGTATTAAAAAAAGAGATTCACACATTGATCAGCAGGACTTTTTGAAAAAATCTAGCAGTCACATTAAAAAAAAAGATGTACAAAGGAAGTAGCTACCCTATATTCTTGAAGTTTCACAAATTGTATTTATATTGGTTATCTTCACTGATCACTTTTAGTTAAAGAAATGAATGTCCAGGCACATGGTACACACCTATAATCCAGAGACTTGGATGGCTGAGGCAGAAGGAGATCAAGTTCAAGGGGGAGAGTTAAGGGGAGGGAAGTAAGTGAAAGCAAAGAAATGAAGAGGAAGTTGTTCATAAATAAATAAATGATTTAGGTAAACATAACATAAAGAAATAATAATCATCTCATCTGTGGATTTTTTTTTCTTCCTTTTCAAATGTCATTTTTCTTCTGACGGTCTTGTTCAATCTTACACTTTCATACTATGTTAATAGGATAGAGACAAAGGATATACTTGCTTTATTTCTGATCTTAGGAGGAAAGCATCCACCCCCCTGATTAAAAAGTGTGGTGCTAGTTGTAGGTTTTGTGGTAGATGGACTGTATCCATGACCTTGCCATGAATTGGTGTTGGATTTTGTCAAATATTTTTCTGGTATGAATGATATGATCATATGACCTTTTAACTTTTGATGCTGATGTGCTGAATTACACTGATTTGTTTAATTCTTAAGCAGTCTTCTACTTCTGGATTTAGTGCCACTTGAAAGTGGTGCATAATTACTTAATGCATTGTTGGATTGGATTTGTAAATATTTTATTGAAGATTTTTTTCTATGTTCATGAGAGGCTGATCTATAATTTTCTTTCTTTCAATTTACTTTTAAACAGAAACATAAAAACTTAAAAATTATACACATAATGTTTCGATAGAGGTATAGTTTTAAGTCAGGTTATGCATATCTCTCTTCAAACATTTCTCATTTCTTCATGGTAAAATTTTAGTACAATATTTTTTCTAAATTAAATTTATTCCATAACTGGTACATAAAATCTTGAATACTGTACATATGAATAGGGACCATGTGATGTTTCAATAGATGTGAACACTGTGTTGTTTTAAACCAGGTTAAGCACATTTATCTTCTGAAAAATCTATTATTTCTTAATATTAAAACATAATTAAAATACTCTCTTTGGGTTTTTTCAAATATTCTAGACATGGTTATTATAATTACTGTAATGTATGAACACACCAGAACTTCTCACTCCTATCTATTTATGAGGCTAATCTAGCAACAAGAAGGTGTTTGGAAATGCTCCCTCAGCTTCCATTTCTGAAAAAAGCATTTTTGAAGATTAATGTAATTTGCTTCTTAAATGTTTTACAGAATTCATCACTGAAACACTTGTGTCAGGTATTTTCCATTTTTCAAGTGTAATTAATTTATTTAAAATATATAAAGCTGTTCATTATCCATTTTTTCTCTTGTAAGTTTGAATAGGTTCTTCCTATTAAAAATCGGATAATTCTATTTAAATTGTCAATTTTGTTACAATAGATTGGCATATAATTCTTTTTTTATTGATTTTTAAAATTTTTACAGACTTCATTTTGATTCATTGTACACAATGAAGTACAACTTTTCATTTCTATGATTGTGCATGATGTACATTCATACCGTTTATGTAATCATACATGTACATAGCGTAATGATGTCTGTCTCATTTCACCTTATCCCACTCCTTGGCCTATACCCAAAGGACTTAAAATTAGCATACTACAGTAGCACAGCCACATCAATGTTTATAGCAGCTCAATTCACAATAGCTAGACTGTGGAACCAACCTAGATGCTCTTTAACTGATGAATGGATAAAGAATCTGTGTTATATATACACAATGGAGTACACTCAGCCATAAAGAAGAATAATATTATGGCATATAATTATTATCACTTAGTGCTTATGAGATTAAATTGATGAAATCTCATTACTGATACTGGTAATCTCTTTCATATCTGTGGTCTTTTATCTTATATCTGTAGCCAGAATTTAGTACATTTTATTAATCATTACAAAATTAAATATAGGAAAGATTTGTTTGGTAAAATTTGGGAAGTACTTTATTCTAAATTAAGTTCTCAACTAACTCACTCCCCTGGGTATGTTTTATCTTATCACACACTGCATCAAATTTGTAAAATTCACCTCTCTGTTTCTCTCTCTTTCTCTCTCTCTCTCTTTCTCTCTTTTTTATTCCCTGTCATCTTTCTTACTTTTAGTTTGGATAAAATGAAATCAGTTTTGTTGATTACTTCCATAATCAAGTTGATGATTTTTCTTTACTGTTTTTCTGCTTAAAATTTTATTTATTTCAGTCCTATTTTTTTCATTTCTGTTTTTCTACTAGTTTTAGGGTTTATTTGATCGTCATCCTTTAGCTTCCCCAATGGAAAGTGTTTATTTCTTTAATTTTCTTCTATTATATGCATTTAATGTTATTTCTTTCAAATTTTGCCAAGTTATGTTTTGTCAATCTGGTCAAAATAATTGGCTAATTTCTCTAAAATCATTTTTGATATCCTGCATATTTAAAATGTATTTTATTTCCACAATATTGATTATTTTTCATCATCTATCTTTTTATAATTTCCAGTTCACTTTTGAGCAGTCTGAGAACACACTTTGCATTATTTCTAATCTTCTACATATGTTAATATGCATTATGACTTTGGATGTAGTTTGTTCAAGAATGTGTCTTATGTTGTTGGATGGAATATTACACAAATCTCAAGATAAAATTGGTTGAGAGATCTGTTTTGGTCATTTATAATTTTGTTGATTTTTCTGCCTGTCAGCTTTTAAAATTTCTTTTAGAGTGGTGATAAGCATTTTGGTGATTACAGTGTTTTATGTCTTTGTTCAGTTTTATTTCACATATTTTGACATTCTTTTTATAAATCTATATATATTCTAGTTATTTTTTGTGGAAAATCATTTTATCATTTTGTAGTGTGTCTCCTTTTCTCTTGAAAATCCACTTTACTCAGAAATCAAATTTTCTGCAGTTTATATCAATATCCCAGCTATCATTTAATTAGAAATAGCATTAGCAGGGTATACTTTTCTCCACAGATTACTTTTACTCTATCTGTGGCCTTATATATTAAAGGGAGTTTGCCTGCTAGGTTTTGCTTTTCTGGTCCACTTTGATCTTATCTGTATTTTATTTGATTCATTTAGACTATATGCTTTGGAAGAGGCAATTGATAAAATAGAATTTATATTTATCATGTTTATTTTTTCTATTTATTTTATATGTCATTGCCCCATTGCCTTTTCCTGACTTCTCAGGAATGTTTGTTGGATTCTTGTTTTAATTTTGAAATGGGAAGTGGATGTGATGCCTAGGTTGGTCCCAAACTTGTGGAGTCAAGTGATTCCTACCTTTTCCTCCAGTTGCAGGGACTACAGATGGGCACCACTGTATCTGGCTTAGGATGGTTTCAATTAAGCATTTCATCTGAACAAATATTCCTGTGTTTGCATACTGAAGAGACTTTCTTTAAAATGATTTGGCTATTTTAAGCTATTCTAATTTCCCTTTTAAATAATCATACACTGCTTTTGTGTAGAGTAGGTATTAAAAATGCACCATCTTCAATTCTTTCCCCTAAAGTATATTCTAGAGTATATTACTGTACTCAGTTTTCAGGTACAGGATACAATCATGTTGCACATTATTATTAGTTTCAATAGTTATGTTTTAGAGTAATGAGGAAAGTAAAAATTAAAATGGTTTATGTTACCAATAATATATTTTATTGTTGACATTTTTCTTTTCTTATGAGATGTGTTTCTGATCTGTTTCATTTTATTTATTCATGAAACGTATGTTTTTTAAAATTTATTATAGGAATGTTCTGTTGACATTTAATTTCCTGAGTTCTTGTTTGAAAAATACTTTATTCTTTATTTTTTGGAATAATTTTATTGGATATAGCATTCTAGATTAGTAGGCACTGTTTTTTCTTTCAACAATTTAAATATTTCACTTTCATTTCTCACTAGACTCTTGGTAAGAAGTCTGCTATATTTCTTGACAAATTTTGTCTGTAAGACAGGTGATGTTTTCTCCCTCTAACTCATTTTGAGATTTCCTTATTGTTTTTGGTTTTCTGAGGTTTATATTTGATATGTGGTATATGTTAGTATTGTTTTGTTTTTGTAACAATTAGCACAAACTTGTGGCTTAAATGACAGATTTATCTTATCAGTCTCAAGGTCAGAATTTGCAATGGACCTTAGAGAGCTATAATCAAAATTTTGGCAGGACTATATTTTTCCTGGAGGCTCTAGAAGAAAATAGGTTTGGTTCCACTTTCAAAATTCTGGAGAAATCCTGTATTCTTTGATGGTACCATTTCCTCTATACAAAGCCAAAAATTTAATGTCCTTAAATCCCTGGTAATTCGGTTTTTGTCCTTATGGCCCCTTTTCCCAATCTTTTAAGGACACATATGGTTGCATTGGGTCTACTTAGATAATTGAGGATTAACAGTCCCATCTCCAATTCTTTAATTTAAATCTCTATTGTCAAAAATGGTTACATCCACAATTTTGAAAGGTTTAGGAAATGGATATCTTGGGTAGAGAGAATTTTTTTTTCTGCCCATCATTAGACAAATAGAACATAAATATTGGTGAGGATGTGGAGAAATTGGAATGTTTGTGCTTTGTGGGAATTTAAATTGGTGTAGCAACTATGCAAAACAGTTTGGCCCAAAAAGTTAAATATATAATTATCACATAGACCTAGAAATTTCACTCCTAGGTATATACCCAAGAAAATTATAAAACACGACTACAAGAAGTAGTTGTATGTAGATATTTATGGTAGTGCTATTCACAAGAGCCAGTATGGAGAAGTAGGCCAAATAATGGCCAACAACAAATGTGTGGAAGCAAATTCTGTGATACACATGTAACTGAATATTATAGAGTTGGAAGAATACATGAAGTACATGTTAAATGTGAAAGAACCTCAAAAACCTGAAGTGTAAGAAATCACTTAAAAATGTCACATATTGCATTTTTCACTTTTATGAGATATTCAGAATACATAAATAAAAGCAGATCTATTGTTGCCATTACCAGGGAAAGGAATTAAGGAATGGGTGCAGGTATTATAATAAAGTGATAAAATCTTTCAGAACATGTAGAGGTGGTGGTTGCAGAACATTATGAATGACCTCAATCAAAATTGTTTACTGTAAAATGGTTACCTTTTGTTAAGTGGAATTCATATTAATTTAAAAAGTAATGTTATTTTAGTCTTGAAAGATAAAGAAAATAAGGTACCAGAAGATAATTATGGCGAATAATGTATGTAAGTTTTTCTGGGATTGGGGTTCAGATACTTGGTCAAACATTATTCTGGATATTTCTGTTAGGTAAGATATTCATTTAAATTGGTGGATTTGAATAAATGAGTTTGACCTCCATAATGAGGATGGGCTTCATCCAATCAGCTGGAAGTCTAAATTGAATAAAATTTGGACTTCCTCCCACAAAATGGCATTCTCCAAAAGATTTTCTTTGGGTTTTGACTGCAACATCAGTTCCTCCTGGTTCTAGAGCATTTAGACTCCCACATCAACTCTTTTCTGACTCTCCAGTCTGCTGCCTTCCCCATCAGATATTGGACTCATCACAGTTCAACAACCATGTGAGCATTTCTTAAATTCTCTTTGTATACATATCTTTTGTTCTTTTTTCTCTGGGGAACACTGACTAATCTAATGTGTCCAAACTTTGCCAGAAATCCAGAGGCATAGCTTAGAGGATGAACTAGAAACTGTGATGAACTAGAAACTCTGAGTTCTAAGTCCACGTGGTAACAACAGTTGCTACCATTATTACAACATGTTCTGGAGTTGGATTGTGAACTCAGATCCTTACATCACCACTTACTATGTGAGTGATCCTGTTCATGTGTGTTAGCCAGAGTTGAGACACTTTTAGCCATTTTTCATTCCAAGAAATGTAAACTGGAGATGAGGGTAGATATACTGTAGCATTAATGTGATATTTATTTATTTATTTTTTGCGGTGGTGGGGATTGAACCCACGGCCTTAATGCTCGCAAAGCAGGCACACACACACACACACACACACAAGAGAGAACAATTTTTCTCTTTAGAGATCATAACAAAGAAGATATCAATTTCTTTAGACTTTCAAGGAAATTGGAATTGACACAGAGTACTATAAAAATCAATGGATTAAATATCAGTGAATTTAAAATGATTACTGAAAATATTATTCATTTATTTTTCATGAAAAATGAATGCTACTGATACACAAATTTGGGCTATAAGTGTGCCAACATTTTGTTCTTAATATTATTGCAAACCAATCTGAAGAAATGTCTCTACCAAAAATTATCAAATACTTTTAAAGCATTTGTAATAGAGGTATTAGACCAGGAACTGAGACTGAATATTATTTTGGAAAAATTTCAAAATATAGTACATACAGACACATATTCTGATTTTGTATTATCTGATAATTATTTAATGCTTCATATTATCTAAATCATTTCAATCTTCTGAGCTTGGTACTCTATGTCTAAAAAACTTAAGTATATAATTATACATCAAAGTGTCATTATAGAGATTAAATATAACACTTTATATAAAAGCAGAGTGACATTTTATTCTTCATCCCATTTTTACACACATTAAAATTCTTGATGTATTAGTTAAATAATTTCTGCTTCAAATTGAGATACATGTATAACTTTCTTTGATAATATATCTTAATATTATTATGTAATTTGTACATATAATGAATCTACTCCTCTATGCATATTATTTTTAAGTGAGATGAATTAAACCAAACAAAATCTTTCTGGAGTTATTGTGCAAAATCCATTAACAGGAGAGATTACTGTATTTAATTTTGCAGTTGACTTTGCTTATTTTAAGTTTGAAATTTCTAATAAAAGTTTAGACTGTTAATATTCCTTACGTACATACACATTTTAATATTATTGGAAATAAAGTATTTGTTGGAGTCAGCTTTTTTAAAAATTTCTTTTATTGAAGGATAATATTGCAGGAAATGCTATGAATATTTTTCCTTGTTATACTTCTGTCAGCATTTTCATGTGTGTATCAGATAGGTTAGGGGAAAAAAATGTGATACAACCCAGAGGCTGAAAGTTTAAGTGTGAGAATGCTTAGAAATAAAGAAGTCATAGTTGTCATGGCAACATAATCTGGCCATATCCACTTTATTCTTTCCCCACTAGAAGTATTTTCAAAGCTCTCTAGAGTTGTTCCAACTGACATGGGAATGCAGTCTGTATGCATTTAACATAGAACTTTAAGGTACTATTACTACAGTTCATATTCTCTAGAAGTAACATTAGATTTGACATGTAGTTCAGAAAGTACAATCACTTAGGGAGATTTCTAGTAAAATAATCTTTTTGGAATTATGTATAGTTAAGGCTAAACTTCTACTTCATTGAAGTAGCTACTAAATCAAACAGCCTCCCATAGTAGTATTTTAAAATCATCTCAAGATTTTATTAAATCTGTTTTCTTTTATTTCCCAGTGGCCTTTCACTGATTTTCCTAATGAAGCTGCAGGTGTCAGATAGCTTCTTATACCAGGGAATATTGTATATTTTATCTTACATATTTAATTCTAGACATAAACACAATTTTTCTAATTTTGTGGTACCTCTCTTTTTACTTTAAGATATTATGTATTAATTAATTTCACAGTCTAATTTCTAATCCTTTGCAAGAAAAAATTATACAACAGCAATAACAATCAAAAACATTTACAAGGGAGAATATAAATAAGCATGAAGCAAAATAATACATTTATTTTTATTTCAGAAAGTCTTGTTAGCTTTTTTTAACCACTGATTTAACTGATTATAATTGTCAGCATAATTAATCTCCAATTAACCTACACATATTTGTGCAATAATTAGCTGCAGAGTGAGACAAACTGATAATATGACAGCTAGAAAGAAATACAAATCAACAGTAGAAGATACAATTTGAGAATGAGCTTGAATAATTTGAGAAGAGCTATACTTATAAAAGTGAAACATCTAGGAAGAACATCAGCAACAAAGTTATGATATCTGAAGCCTAAGCATTTTAAAAATATGGTTCTATTTGGTCAAAACATAAGTACTAACTGCATAAGAACTGAATCTCTACTAGAACTTTTGAAGGGATTCATATATATTCCATTTTATTTTAATAAAAATTAATGATAAACTAATGCTTAATATATGGATGCATTTAGTCCACTCAGAATTATGCCAAGCAACAATGTAACTTAGTGTATCTTGATGTTTTCATATTAATTTTCTTTCTCTTTATCTAGCTTAATGTTTGTAGTATTTGTTCAGCTCTAGATAGGGTAAGACTCTTTCCAGAGTGGAGTAAGTGATATAAAGGATGCCTGGGAAGAAACAGTTTCCTGAGCATCAAAAATTGGACATATTGACATCATGACTTGAACCAGACCAGATGAAAGCCCAGTCCCAGGCAAATATGTGAAACACTGAGTATCAGCGAACAGTTTGGAGCTGGAGAAGGGCACAAGGGGAAGACCAAAGCAAGGTCCTGAGCAAGGCTATTAGCAGATGCCATTACTGACCACCCACCACTCAATTTATGAGCACAAGCACTACATTGTTTATGGTCAGAGGAACTGGTCTACTTTGTCTAGCATTTACTTTGTTCCCATTTTGATTTATGTTCCCCAGCTTAGCAGAAGGAATGCTGCTTTTTGGCTTTTGCAGCCAAAACACAAAGTTCCTTTGTCCCCTGCCTTCCATTCTACAGAATCTTCCCAGAAGTAGTAGGATGCCACCATTTCCAGTCACCCCAAGCAGAGAATTTAAGCTAGGCAAGAGTGTCTGGGATTGCCCAACTGGGAAGGTGGGAATCCTCTTCCCCAACTGGAACAGGCTGAGTGGGGCCATGGTTGCCTTCATTCCAGCTCATCAAAACCTGGAATTTCCACCCTGGATGCCCCACTCAGCTGCTTGCTCATAAGTCTGTGTTATCATTTCAAACAGGAGCACACTACAGTCCCTGCACACCTCTCTGGAGCAGGGGTATAGAGGCTTTGATGAGGAAGCAAGGCAGCATTAAGAGCAGATTGTCATGTAACCACAAAATGAAATATGCATGTGTATTTTGTATCCCTTTACAACTGATGTAAAAAGTCACTGTATAAAATAGTGTGTATATAACTGCACATATAATGCATATATTAAATATTATAATAAAATGAAATTTATAAGAAGGGGTATTTACATTGCAGAAACAAAAATCTATATAAAGGAATATTATAAACAACTGCACATTAACACTTTAGGTAGCAACAACAACAACAAAAAAAACCTTTCTAGAAAAAGGAAGCCTACCAAACTAACAGAAGAAGGAACAATAAAAAAAATGTCCGAATAAAACTGTAATAAATTACAAATTGTAATTAGTAACTTTAAAATTTCCCACAAGGTGACTGAACCCAGGGTTTTGCATATATGAATCATGGGCTACACTACTGAGTGACACTCCTAGTTTCTAATGTATACGTTTGAAAAGATTAAGTAGACAGTTGTGAAACCACCACTAGACCAGGTCATTAACATACCCATTACCTTCATAATGTTTTCCTACTCCATTATCATTATTGCTTCATAAGAACACTGATAGTATCTATCCTTTCAGCAAATATTAAGTGCAACATGCAATATCATTACCTATAGGCACTATGATGCATGATGGACTTCCAGAAATTATTTACCTTACATAAATGAAACTGTCTGCTCTTTAACCACCATCTCCCATTCCTCCTTTCCCTCCACCCCAACAACCACCTTCTTCTCACTGTTTCCAGCCTACATTACAGCATATTTAATATTCATTGAACTAGTAAAATTGACTCGCACATACTTAGATTCCAAACTTGATTTTGACACTTGCTCTGTAACCTTAAGCAAGGTCCTTACTTCCAAATATATAAAATGAGGTATCTATGTCACCTGACTTGCTTGATGTGCAGAAGGATAAATGTGATGAAATTGGACTTCTTCAGCAAGGAGTAACACACTTTAAGATGTCAAATTCAATGGAATTGGTGATTACAAATTAGAAGAATAAACAATTTGTTTTTGGGCAAGCAGCAATAGGTTCTTATATAATTGAATGTAATATTCTTTCCAGGTCCTATAAGACACAACATTTTCTCATTTGTATGCAGATTCCTTTCCCTGTAGTGTAGTCTTACTACTTGGAAATTGAACACTGTTTTTCACAGGAAATGAAGTTCTTATTTTCTTACTCTATATAACATGGATCTCA
>JAJEJO010004183.1:28160-50276 GCA_020662805.1 Glaucomys volans
AGCATAATAGTCTCCAACATCATCCATTTACCTACAAATGCCATAATTTTATTCTTCTTTATGGTTGAATAATATTCCATTGTGTATTATACCACAGTTTCTTTATCCATTCATCTATTGAAGGGCATCTAGGTTGGTCCACAATCTAGCTATTGTGAATTGGGCAACTATGAACTTTGATGTGGCTGCATCACTGTAGTAATCTGATTAAGAAATGAACAGACACTTTACAGAGGAAGATCTACAAGCAATCAACCGATTCATGAAAAAATGTTCAACATCCCTAGTTATAAGAGAAATGCAAATCAAAACTACCTTAAGATTTCATCTTACCCCAATTAGAATGTCTTTTATTAAGAATACAGGCAACAACAGGTGTTGGCAAGGATGTGGGGAAAAGGGTACACTCATACATTGCTGGTGGGAGTGCAAGTTGGTGCAGCCATTCTGGAAAGTAGTGTGGAGATTCCTTAGAAAACTTGGAATGGATTCATCATTTGACCCAGCTATCCCACTCCTTGGCCTATACCCAAAGGACTTAAAATCAGATTACTACATTGCGCATTTTAAGCATCAAATCAATTGTTATGAGTTTTTTTTTTCTTTTAGAACTGACATTTGTGACATATTCTTAATGAGGCAAGATACAGCAAACAGAATTATGTACACTCTGGAATCTGTTTTTGATTCTTCATTAGATATTTTAGTACTTGGCCTCTCTGGACTTGAGGAAAATATTTAACTGAATTGTACCATGATTCAAAGATTTGTAGGATACTTTCCAATGGGCTAAGACTGCATTATCTACAGCACTTCATTCCTGTAAATAAGGACTTTGAGTTCTGTTTTAAGAAAGAAAATCTGTCTTGAATGATAATGCATTACTACATTGTAAATGATACATATATACACATAATAAATCCTGTTATATTTTAAACATATCTATAAAAGCAAAAATGCCTATGTTATACTTCAAAAATAATAAGGGATTTCAAGTGTCTTATCTACATTAATTTGAACATCTTTCATAATATAAAATCTTAATTATGTAGATGAGATTTTAGAATATATTTGAAACCTACGTCTTATATAACTTGCTTGTTATTTATACAAGGAACTAAAAAAAAAAAAAAAAAAACCCTTAACATCAAAAAACAAATAACCTAGGCTGAAAGAGTCTGAGAACCACACATTGTCTATTTGAAGGTTGGAGGCCTCTGTTGTTTTGCTTGACTTGTGTCCTACTGCTAATGGGAAGAACACTTGAAGGAAAAGCTTCTTTATGACTTTCAGTGAAGAGGAGCAGTTTTCATACAACATGAACAAAATTAGGTCCAGGGATTGTTTTTGAAAAAATTACACTTTGAAAACCTGTAACAATTACACATTCTTTGCTTTTATGTTTAATTTTAATATGCGCTTTCAAGAGATAAAGTGGTTTTTAATTAAAGAATTGTTTTATTTCCCATATTTAGTGTCATTATTATTAGCCTCATCTGTTAGGATATTTTGTGTAGCAACCATCGCAACATTTAAAATCAAACTGGCTTAAATGATAAGCTGTTAGTTTTTCTTTATGGAAGTGTGATGTTTGGAGACAGGATGACTTCAAGAAATTAGTGGTATAGCAGCTCAATTGTTCTCTGTGCTGATGTCTAATTGTCATTATCTCATGTCTTCAGTGGATGAGAGAGTAACCTGGAGATAAGGTGAAGCTCCTAAGAGGAAGGAAGCACATGTGTGCCTCCATCTGTGAGAAGCCCTTTTAGCCCTCTGCATCCTGCATCATGGGTCAGCATTGGGTCCGACATGCAATGATGCAGGAATCTCTAGCCTGACATAGTTTATTGTGACTTGGGCTGGAATAGACATAGAAGAGTTGGCCATAAGTGTTGAGATTTCTTTTTTTTTTTTTTTAATGAAAAAAAAATGCTTTAGAAAGTTTAACAATGACAGCAAGAACAAGAGGTTTATTGTTAGGGAAATCAAGGTCCAGAGCTGAGGAATCTGATTGTGCTCTGATTTGTTTTTCAAGGACCAAGAAAACTGAGGTAGATGAGTATAAAGATAAGGAAGCCAAATGAGGTCACAGGTTTGCTGTAAGAAAGACAGCCAGTGAAGAATCAGACTGGGTCTCATCTTCAGGCAGATGGGGCAATGTCTTCAAGAACAATAGATTAGAAATGTGTTACTCTGCTATGGATCTCTACAGGGTGGCAACAGAAGAAACTCTGCAGAACTTTCCAAATAGTAAATCCTCATCCTCTATCTTGATAATCAGATGAAGGAATTGACAAACATAGTGGGTGACACACTGATTACCAAAAGCATATCGATGGGCATATTTAGAATCTATTACTCAATTGAAATATATATATGTGAAATATATATATACATATATATATTTCTTTCTTATGTTCTCTCTCTACATATATAAATGTGTGTATGTGTATATATATATACACATTATATGTATATATATTATTATATATTAGTATATATTATATACACATTATATGTATATATATTATTTATTATTATATATTATATACACATTATATGTATATATGTTATATATTATTATATATCATTATAATATATATTATATACATATATATAATTCTGCTGTGTGATGGTTGAAAGTGATTGTTTCTCTGAATAAGATTAATATTTAAGTCACAGAATGAAGTCGATTGCCATCATCAATATGCACAGACCTCATCCAATCAGTTAAAGGTCTGAATACAACAGAAAAGGCTGACATATACCTGAAGCAAAAGAGGTTTCTTCCTGCCTGACTGCTTTCAGATGGAAACATGAGCTCTTCTTGGGCCTTACCCTGTCACTCTTCAGTCTGGCACTTAGTCCATCAGCTCTCCAGGTGCTCAGGAATTCAGACTCAGCCTGATTGGGCACCATCCAGTATCCTAGTCTGTAGCTTTGACACATACTGGGGGTCTCAGGATTTTTCAGTTTCCATAACCATTTGATCTAATTCCTTATCTCTCTTTCTCCCTCTGTCTCCCTCTCTCTCTAATTATACACATGCATATATACATATACATGCTTCCTTTTGGTTTTATTTCTCTGGAGAACCTTGATCAACACATATCATTAAACATAAGATTTTATGAAAGAACTTTCCTGTGGGGGGAGCAGCACTGACGATGACGCCAACAACCAGGCTGGCCTTCCTTCAATGTCAAAACCAGGAGCTCCTCTGTGCAGGTTGCAGGGTTTCTAACTCTTGAATTCTCATTTTGAAGACTGTGTGTGCAGGCTAAAATGCTTGGGATGACAAGTGATTCTAGGTCACTAGATATGAAATGTTATTCTGCTACTGTTCACAGTAGTTACATACTTTAAAATATTAACTCTACTACATTTTATACATTTAATGTATATTAATTTATTAAAGATAGAAAGACATTTTTAAAACCCCTTTATCTGGCATAGCAATTTTTATCTTTATCTCATTAAAAAATACATAAAATCTGTTAAAACAGTCAAAAACTTTCATGGCCAACATTATTTTACACTAACTATAAGTACATACTTAACAGTCTCTGCCTGAAGTATATTTTTTTAATATGGCATGTCACATTCAGTAGTGTAGCAAGTGGGGCTTCTATTATTGGGCATTTTGTTATGTGATATGTATTTGCAATACTTCCTTCAAACTAGAACCAGTGGTTGAGAAGAATGTGTGCATTTTTTTTAACCATTTTTGGACTTAAAATGACCAATTGACTCAACACCCGTGACAAAACTTGTTTTAGGACAGGACGCCTATCAGCACCCTCAAGTGTTTCTTATTAATATATTAAAACTAAATCTTATTCAAATATTAATTAATTTGAATTTTGTTAATTCTCATTGATAATTAAACTTTCATTATGTTTCCTCTTTGGTCAATTGTTTCCAGAGAAATTATTTTTCTGTATCATATGTAAGAGATTTTTATAATATAAAAGGATAAGTTGTGTGTCACTTTGAAAGGCTTGCTACTCCCAAGGCACATTATAGATATGAAAAACTGTTTTGTTTGTTTGTATTTATATTTTAAACTAAGTGAGCATCTGTGTTTTAAAGCCAAGGAATCTGTCAATCAATTAAAATTACTTGTTGATGTGATTGTGTTTTATACATGGGTTGAAATGTCACCTTATCAAGATAAAGTGCTTCTCCTCCTACCACTTCTGTGACTCTGGAACAGTACAAACTGTGTTCTCCTCATCCTCATCTGTAAATAGAGATGATGACAAAAAATGTTCCTAATACAATGGGTATAAAAAGAAACTGAAAAACTGTGTGCAAAACTGGAAAACACATGGCACATGGCTAATGCTCAGCAATTAAATACTGGCAAGATAAATTCATCCATATATACATATTAAATGTTTCTAAATATCAAAACTTCTACTGGAATTATTGACTTTTCATTAGCATGTGTGAATGATATTTTTGCTGTTTGATATGTTCACTAAATAACTATGCTAGGAATGTTATGCCACTTTTCTTCAAATATCAATTGTTCTTACACAGGTGAATATCAGCATCACTGGATCAAGTTCTGAATTGAAATGTTAAGCAAATAACTTACAAGTAAGCATCCCATTGCATCTTTTTAAAAATTTTATCAGTGTTGACAAATAATTTGTGAAGGTTTGTCATGCTTTCAGATTCAAATCTTTCACCTAGAAACATCAGTTATATAATTTAAAATGCAGTGTTTAATTTGTCATTCTAGCAATTAGCTGTTTTCCCTTAATGACAGAGCAATTTAAAAGGTCAAAAATATTTACACTGAGTGAAATTTAATAATCAGTCCATGTGTGAAATATAATTGGTTCATCTGCCAATTGAAAAAATATCTTAGTATTTAGTAATTAATTTCTCCAAAGTATAATTTGGGTATGAGTATAGAAGGAACACAATTTGTATACATGGTAGGTTTGCCTCAGCTGAGTACCACCTGAAGTAGTCATTTAATTGAACACTAGCTGGCCTGTTACATGACTTCCTTTTGTTAATTGGTCTTTGGAGTCTATTTGATGGCATCCAATTATCACTTTCCCAAACTCCACAACAGTAAGAGCAATTAAAGAAATAGAAGGTCACTTTCCCTTCTTACTGATGAGTCCTGTTAAAAATGACATATCAGTGCTGTTTGTTTATATCTGGTTTAATAAGATCTGCCATGGAATATAAATATGACATGGTGTAAATTTTGTGAGGATTTTATTCTTATTGTCTACATTTGGAAAAATAAAAACAACATCAACAAAAATTTAAACATTACCAAAGTGCATTCATTTATTTGTTTATGACAGCTGTTTCAGAGAAATGTAATATATTTAAAACCACATGGAAATGATGTTGAGATTTATTAAATAGAAGTACTATGTTTGTCTGCTTTTCATTTAATTCATAATATAAGTCACTGCAATGTGCTGAATTGTTATTTGTGGCACACATACAAATCCAGCACCACAGCATATCAAATCAACATTCTGTGTAATTATATGGAAAACATACTTGTAAAATTCTATGGTAAACTTAAAGAAGATGATTCTGTTTCAGACATTTATATTAGAAAAGAAAGACGAAAGCTTATATTCATTATGAGATGGAGAAAGCAGCACCCTCCTCAGTGCAGCTGTGCATAGAAATATTGTGAGAATCATACTATATAGAAAACTCAGGAACAGAACTGCCTCAGTGAAACACTTGGCATCTTCCATTGAACCTCTACTTCTGACATCTACCTCCACTCTAATAAGCTTGTTCATCCCCTTAATGTTTCCAGATCTTAAAAAGCAATATATCCTTCAACACATCAAAGATGAAAATAAGTGAAAGTCAAAATGTCAGGCTACTTAGAGAATCAGTATATAAGAAAAAGGGTTCAATGCATATTTTGTTTCTTTTATGGAAAGTCCTTACACATTATCTAAAACTTGCAATTGTTAGAATCAAAGAAAATATACAAATAAGTTTGGATTGTAATCAATTGAGTATGCAATGAAATTATAACCGAATTCCACACTAAATGCTTGCAGCTCAGAATATCTTCAGTAAGAGCATTAAAAATGCATGACTCTCTTAAATAATCATTTATAATTCCTAGAATTTTCAGACTTTCCTTTGTAGTTAAATAGAAGCAGTAAATGCTTATTAATTAGGGGCTATTATTTTTAAAAATCAGCAATAAATGGATAGGAAACTCTGGGAGTAGTATATGTTTAAACATTATTCAAATTCTTAAATTTTGATAAATTGGGAAACATTATATCTCTCCTTTTAATTAGCATACAGAGGAATTGTTTCCCATGAAGGGCATAAATATGTTTTAATCACTGAAAGGAAAACTGTTCAAATGCCAACTTGAATAAACTTACCATTTTGATGGATTTGAAGAAATAACTGTAACAATTATTTTTATATTAAAATGCCTTGAAATAAAATGTATGTAAATTCAAACAACACAACACAAATAAGAATTTTTAAAAATGGGAAAATATGCTGATGAATTTCAATCTTACTTTTTCACTACTACTGCATAAAAGGATTTGTAGTGTCCTCCTACTTTAAGTGAAATACAGAGGCTGGTGCTCAAAACTCTTCGGCAGTTGAAGTGGTTCTGTACAAAAGAAGATGATGGATTCACAAGACATAAATGGGGACACAAAGTGCTCCCAAAACAGAGATGACACTGGCAGTACAGGAACGAGGACCCAAGAAAAGCATTTGAGAGACCTCAATGGATGGAAGGGAAAAAACAAAGCCAAAAAATGTAAACCACAAAGATAAAAGTGGGTCTCAAAACCTTGACCTGCTCTGTACATAATATGATGTGAATGAAAATAAAGATGCACTTTGTTTTCTTTTGGGCACTGTTTCCAGAAGCTTAATGAAAGACTTGGGTTATCTTTTATGATTCAAAGAGAGAAAAAGCACACTTTTAAGATCTAAAGCAACTTCTGTGTATAGAGTACACCAAAGACTCAATTTCAAGTGTCATATCCACAGGAATGAAATCTCAAAAGTTTAGTACAGACTGTGGAAATGAATGAATGAATGACTGTGATGAATCTTAAGTTGAATTGCACTGTTGGAAATTCCTCCCTCTAAAGCTGTTCATTAAAAATGTTGTTCATTACACTTTAATGGGAAAATAAAAATAGTCTCTCTCAAGGTTTTAGTTAGGGGCTCGTTGAGAATTGAGTACATTTGTTAATGACTGTTTTCATACAAGTACCTATGCTAGAGTCAGAACACCTGCTCTTAACATTGATGGGTTAGGGAGACAAAGATAATGAGATGTAGTTCAGAAGGCCCATGATAGAGGCATACTTATGGGAAAGCAAGGTATGATATTGATTTGGTTTTAATCATAATGATCTTAAGCCCACAGCAAGGAGTGGCCAAATTGTGCAGTATTTGATTCTGGTGGATGTGTTGGAAAACACAACTGATACATTGACATTTGAGTTGTAATTTGTCAGAAGAGATTGGAAATGTGGTAAGAAGCATAGAGGCTTGAGCACCTGCATTTTTTGGAAATGGGTTTCATGTCTAAAGATGAGGTAAAAGGTGTATCTAGAAAGAAGCACATGCCCCCAGTGTTAGATAATTCTATTGTCATGACAACTGAATGCTTTACCAATGTGGGACACCATTTTGAATTTTGATCAAGTCTGAAGAAAGACAATTCAAATATTAGATGTTTCCCACAGTTTTTTTTTAGTTTAATGATTTTCATGGACTTTTGTATCTAAGTGCCTAAAGCACAACTGGTTTATATTTCTTATATAGAGACAAGATAGTTTAATTTTAAAGTAAAATCAAATTACTGTACATGAGTGGAATAAAAGTTGTATCCCAGGAAATCCAAATGGGAAAGACATGTGATGTATGATATAAGTCACTATCTCTTTTTCTGCAAACACTTAAGATTATTGCTTTATGAAAAAAAAGGCAAAATTAAATTTTGGAAGAATATAAAAATGGACACTGAGAAGTAGCCTGCCCAGCTCACATGTGTTCAGAACTGAATCCCTCCATTCTACTACATTCATAGACACTACAATGGCTAGTTGGTCTTGTACTATTATGTTTAATACCACTATTTTGAGTTGCATAAACACTTACACATCTGCCTAATTTATAATCATCATTTATTTCTTGCTCCTTCATTCATGACACATACCACTTAAAATCTTGGATATATTTCTTAACCTAATGCACAATTTTTCCTCTAGAGAAATACACATGCCATATTATTTCGTGCTTAACTACTACAATAGATTTATTTAATTTATGTTGTGGAAACAAAGTAGAAAATTCCTGGACTTTTCTTATGGTAGAGATTAGAAAACCAATTAAAGTGGGGGAGTATTCAGTGTGTGACTTGGACATGGAGAGCCATAGGGATCACAGTGAAAAGTAAAGCTGGGTTCAAAGAATGGGGGGCCCTGCTGATCATATTCAGGAAACTGGAATTTGTGCAATAGGCAATGCAAAACCATGTATAGTCCTTCAACGGTTGTAACTTTATCTATTGTGTGTGTGTGTGTGTGTGTGTATCATAAATGTAATTAGATTGAACAGGTAGGAACAGTGGGCAGAGAATACAATGGAAAAGCCATGGCCTTAGTTCAAGTAGAGAGAAACTACAGGCTAATTGAGATCATAATAATGGGAATAAAACCAAAGGATCAAAGTACTACAAATTACAAGACAGAGGAGAGAAGCACCAGAATTTAAAGAACTAATCTGAGTCAGAATGAGAAGGAGTAGTGAGCAAACTAATGCAGGGCAGTGTGCAAGATGGAATCTCTTAAATTTGCCAGCTGGTCAGGTTGGGACACTGATGATACAGTAAGAGTTCAGGTTTGATAGCAGATTGGGAAGTAAAGGGAAAATGCTGAATCAGGTTGTCAACAAAATAATAGCGAAGACCCTGTGAGGTACCAAAGAAGAGCCATTTGACTCCTGGACAGGTAGTTCTACTGGTCAGAGACAAGGTCTCAACTCAATATATACTTTTAAGGCAATTAAAATCTTGTTGGTATATTTAATGTTGTGAACATATATACTCAAAGTGGTATGGAGAAAAAAAAAAGATTTTGAAGTTTATAATCCTGGAATAGGAAGTAAGATTTTAAAATAAACCATTGGGTTTCAAAATAGTGGAACCCTAAACAACTTAGTGAGGTACTGAGAATAGTAATTAAGGAGATAAAGAGGCAACTGACAAAAATATATTAAAAAGGGGAAAAGGAAAGAAAGGAAAGACAAATAAAAGATTTAACTTGCAGGAAAGGGAAGATTTGATAATCATGGATTAAATTTGAGGCACGTTAGGAGGAGCTGTAATTTCTATAAAATGAGATTTTTATCTAAGAGAGGACAGAGGTCCCTTTTTGAGAATATGGGAGTAACATAAAAATTCCCAAAGACAAGATTATTATATTATGACTAATATATACAATATCTCAATGTATGTGGTCTTATCTTCCCTTGAATACTAGTCTCAATTAAAATATTTTATTCATTCTAATGCACTGTTGAGTGTTTTCTGCATCCATGATTATTTTCATGTGGTTACTTAATTATTGTTAATTCTGCAGATGTCATCCACAAATTATGATGTTGTAAATATAGTTAACATTTACACCTTGGAAAAATTCATCAATTTAATATTGTTTTTAAATAGACAATGACAATAGCACAGAACAACACGTTGCCTATCCTCAATTTGAAAAGTGTTTGCAAATGTTTTCAATTGACCTGTCAAATATATCTGCTGCCAGGTTAATGTCATAAATTCATTGAAGTGATTTGGTTTGAGTATGCAGCCATATAGCAAAACACATCTAATAGTCTTACAAAACTTTACAATAAAACTTTGATCCCATTTTATTGTAGAACTTTATGAAAAGATGTTACTAAGCACATTAATTATTTGTGGAAAAATAAAGTGACATATGTTAATAAACATATGAACGTGGATTGAGGCATATTGAGGAGTAGCTAGATATCACTCTCTATAAATGACCAGCAGATGCTACATTCTGTTTAGTTGGGAAAGTAATTAGCTACACACTATAAAAAGTGAATTCACACATGTTGCACAGTTTAAGCTGATTGCTGTCATTTTACTGTAGAGATAAATGGTCAGAGGAAAAAAAAGTAGCAAAATTAGTATTATCAAAAATTAAATGTATTATATTATTGCAATAGCTGCTATTTATTTTGTTTTTTTGTTTTCTGGCTTCATGGCAGGTAAAATTAATATTGTTTCAGGCATAGATGTATAAAATTTTCTCCATGGGTAGTTTCATTAGAGAAAATGTTTGCATTACCCACAGCAAGCCTTATAATATTTGTTAGTGTAGAGCATTACAGGAAAAAAATTCCTTAATGCATCAAATACTGTGTTAATTAACAGTATGGTGACTTCCATAATAAGACTTTCAAAGAGACTAGAACATATGAATGCTGCATTAACATGAGTTTAATTATGCTTTTGCCTTCACTTATTTCTTCCATCTCATAGTCTCCTCTACATGACGCTGCCTATGTGTGAGCATTCAGCTCTGTGCCCACACATTTACTTTAGTTTCTGGTGATGTAGTAATGAAGAAAGCAGGAAAGAAATGTTTGCCCTTGAAACTCAAGATCCCATGAAGGCCAACAAGGATAGTAATAACTGCACAAACACTTGAGTGCATGGAGATTCTATAATGGTAAACACCATGGAAATATGGGAAGAGGCACCCTTAGCATGTACATGAAATATCTCTTTGAATAGGTAAAACTTTAGTCAAGTTCTAAATAAAGAGCCAGGCATGTTAAGATTCAGAGATGAATTAATCAGAATCAACATAAATTAAAAGATATGTGCAAGTTTAATAAATTCAAGGAAAAGAAACTATACACTGAGTGTCAGGGTGAGGTAGCAGATGGGGTGGTGATGGAGAAAAGGGAAGATGACCTAGGGACTCCTGGGTCTCATTGAGGAGTTTGAATTTTATTTTAAATACAAAAGAAAGTTTTTGGGAACATTTTTAGCATGTTTTAAAACTTATTTTTTAACATTATATGCTACATAACTAGAAGAGGACAAAGTTTTGATACAAGCTAAAATCTCAGAAGCATATTATAGTGTCTTGGAGTAGAATTGAAACAAAGGAAATGGAACGAGAATGAAATATTTGATATGTACACAGGTAATATGTGTACATATATAATATATATGAGTGTATGTGCATGCACACACTATATATATACACTTCAAATATAGTTGAGCAGATGATAAATATCCTAGATTACTTTGTTTTTGATCCTCTAAATTTGAACATTGAGAAATATTATTCTACTCTTTGTTCTTATAAAATCTTTCATAATTTTCCTTGTTGAAAAAAGACCTGATACATCAAAATCTTGACTATTAACTAACTTGAATGCCTTCCATTGAAATTATTATGCTTATTTCCTTACTTCATCATTTTTCCCGACTTAATGGAAAGGGGAACAGATGTTTACCATCATCTACATTCTTTTTATAAACTTGAAGTCTATTATTAAGCAGTCCTTAAATTTATGTTGCCTAATTCACATGTAATCACCCAGATTTACTATTTGAAGTCCTAAGTATTGAAAACAACTTAGTCATCTAGATGACCCAAATAACAAAGTTATTTGCAAGACCAAAATAACCTGGCAATCATCCATCATCACATCAAAATAATGAACACCATGTTTGAAATCAATTGAATTAATATAAAAATTTCCAAAAACAATTTGAATGCTTTAAAATTTTTGACAAATACAATTGTCACATTGTGCACCAGTTGGCAAGAGAGGGTACACCTATGTATTTGCCAAAAAAAGCATTTATAGTATCTTGTTCTGGGGACTAGGAGAACAATTTTAGAGCATGTCTTTGACCACATAGAGACTATAGTGCAGAAGTTCATTTAGACAAGGGGATGGCAGATGCAGGACCATGTGGGAGTGCTGTAGATGTTGGGTAGAATAGGAGACTGTCCTGTGCTGAGTAAGGACTCACCTGGGTGACAGTGAGTCTACCATGGGGGCAGAAAAAGAAGTACCACCGGAAAGAAATGGAGACAAGGGAGGAAACAGGGGTCCATATTCTATAGTGTAAAAATTAAAAGTTTTATAGACTTTTCTTAACCTCTAACCCATGTTTTATTTTTTTTTCTATTTTGGTTATAGGAATAATTTGTACCAGAAAACATTTTAAATGTGATTTTTCTGGAAGAATAATCAACTTTGAACATGAGTGTTAGTATTGAAGCTGGGTATCTACTATCATTTTCTATTCAACATACTTTAGCCATTAAATGAATTTTATACATTTCTTTTTTAAGATTACTTGTTCCACTGACAAACTATTTACTGTATCACAAATTAGGGTTCAAAAAGTCCTACTACTGTTTCCTAATAGTACTTTTCACTCTTGAAACTTATTCACCCTTTTGTTATATTTATTATTTTAATTTACAACATTATATGTTTTTCAAGCTTCATTCAGTGTTTTATACCATTTTTGTTCCCTTTCACTGAGGTTACAAAGAATTTGTCAAGTGTAAACTGTTCAAATTTATGATACTAATACGTGATAGTTACAAAAAAATTAGGGGTTTTTAGGTGCTCAATATGCTACAGTTTAAGTTTTGTACTGGATGGATCTTTTTTCTCATTAATGCTTTTTAAATAATGGAAAAATTACACTTATTTGGTGGACATTTTTTGTAGGTAGAGAAATATATGATGACATATGAAAATGATACATATTAATTCACACAATAAAACTACCTATGTTAGAAACATAAATTTTCAATTGAGAGCAACATCAATATCAGTCTCCTCTCAGGTTAGCCAGAAGATATTCTCAATGTTGATATTTAAAAATTTTGCTTACCTAAATATATATTTTAAAAATTTGGTAAGATTATATTTTTAAAGTTAAGATTTATTTTTCACTCTCATTGATGTGGTATTTGCCTCTTGATATGAAAACTGCAAACAATATGAAGGAAGATACTCTGCAGTTTTGTTAATCTTTAAAATTTTTTATAAATAAGCAAGTTACAATTGTGAAAAAGGATGCAAAGTACCTATAAGGATGACATCTTTTGCTTTTATTACAATTCTATCTGTTGATCTGGTCAATTCCACTAAAACTTTCTTAAAAGCACTTGATGCTGAAAAAATCCCTTCTTCATAGATGAGAGATTTTTCTGTGTGTCAAAAACTCTCAGGTCCTTACTTCAAGTACTACATGTATGAAATGGCCTGTTTTATTTTTCTCCATTCTACTCAAAATCCCTAACAGCATATTCTACATATCAAGTAGTCTATATATGTTTAAGGAAAAAAACAAATACATATTAAAATAGCAAATACTGATAAAGCTCAATTATGTGAGATTAACACTATCATTACACACCATATTTGTAACTTTCAGGGAAGAGTATATTTTCCATAGAAACTTTCTTTTCATTATAAAGAATTACACATTTCAATTTTCAAATGTAATAAAATGCTTGAGGAGATATACATAGTGGTTAAGTTAGCTTTCTGCACAATTCTAATTTCTTTCGACTTTATTTGTATTTGTTCACATACACATGTAAATAAAAAAAAAATGTCCTTTTTTTTGGGGGGGGGGTTACCAGGGATTGAACCCAAGGGCACTTAACCACTGAGCCTTGTCCTTATTCCTTTTTATTTTTTATTTTTCATTTTGAGACAGGGTCTCACTAGGTTCTTACAGTCTCACTAAGTTTCTGAGGCTAGACTCGAATCTGCAATCATCCTGCCTTGGCCTCCTGAGCCACTGTGGCATATACCCCTAGACCCAGCAAGGTTGTGTTAACCTATATTAAATATGTAGAAAGGGGAGAATACTTTGTTATCCAAATCATGTTTATCTTAAATATCAAATTTCCGATTCTGAAAAAGATTCTTAAATATATAAAAGTGGAAAATTGTGAAAACATAAGTAAATACAGACTATAAGTTTCTCAGCTTGATTATTTTAACTGTCCTATAACTTTTGCATTCCTTATTGGTGCTACATGTTTTCTAGTATCCATCAACTCTTTGCTCCATTGCAGCAGGGAGTTAGGTAGGCCATAGCACCTGGCAAGTGAACGTTCAATAGCATATGAATACATAGTGATATTCGCAAGATTAGGAATCTGTTTTTAAAGCAAGGGAGTTTGCGGTTCTTTTTTGAGTCGATATCCCCCATGTGTCTTTTCTTCTTGCACATGTAGATAAAATCTGCTTGTAGAAGATGAAGATGGTATGGCACACTACCAGCCCTAGAACATGAGCCTGTGAACTTTTACATCTCATGATACATTAATGGTGTTCAATCTTTGGATTAGTTACATGAAAGAGAATATGTACCTTACAGAAATGTATAGGGTTTCTTTGTTAAAGCACCTAAGAATTCATTATAACTAATACATTTCCTTGAGAAAAATGAAACTATAAAACAAATGCAAACAAACAAAAATAAAATAATGTATGGTGTCTAGGATTAGATTTATTGTTTTGATTAAACTTAGTAGGTTTGGAGGTGTGGTTCAGTGGCAGAACACATGCCTAGTATGCACAGGCCTTGGATTTGATCTCTAACACAGCAAAAACAAATTAATATTGTCTCACTTTTTGATAGAAACTGTTAATGGTTAATTATACATATAGTTTGAAGTGTTTATAAGATTACCAGTTCATTTTATTCTTATGAACTATTTGCTATGTTCATTAAAAATTCTGTTATCCAAAAGTTTTTTATTAAAAGAAAAAAGATTGTTAATAGACATAGATATTTACTTTTACTTCTGTTATCTTTATTTCTAATACTTCTCATGTCTTTTCAAAGCATACAGTGTTGAACAATTAACTATTAAAAAGTATAATTCATCTGCAAGTTTTCTGATAATCCTTAGTGACCTTGGATTTTCAGCTTTGTCCTCCTCTCAATAACAACTTATAAAAGTTAGAATAAAGAATTGGTCCCTCATGAAATCCCTTAAATGAAGTAAATTTTTAAATCCTTTCATGCATTACACTGCCAATCACTGTGGATAATCCCATTCAAACTCCATAATTAGTATTCTACGGGAGGGAGTCCCACCTGCACCATGTAGTACAACATCATGAGGTGGGGAACGGGGGGAAGGAAAGGCTCCCAGCAGACCTCTACATGACAGAATGTGTGCATCAATTTTAATTAATTCTGCCTCTTTAAATCTGTCTGGTCTTTAAGAAAGATTGCTATCTGCCTCAGACACTATGGCAAGATAATTAACAGAGCCACTGCTGGAGACTGATAGCAGGGACAGCTGATACTTGTGGCAGGAGTCTCCTGCCATCCAAGTCCCATAGAAGTATAAAGGTAAAGAACATGCAGAGAAGTACATTAATTTTACTAAGTAAATTCATTGTAAATAGCACACATAATATAGTTGCATTTATCTACTGTAAAAGTTGTCAATATCAAGATGGAATCAATTATGTCAAACTCAAAGTCAAGTCAGGAGTTTAAAAAGGGAGGGCTCTCATACACACCTATGATTAGAAGTATCATGAAGATCCTATGGATGGATCTTCTTCACATGTGCCTGCAACTAAAACTTTTACCATGAACTTTTTGATCTGATGTATGCTAGTCACAAGGTCAGCTAGACTGATATACAAGAACACTTGTCCAGACAGTCTCCACTAATGAACTGACTGCAAGTCTTCCAATAAACACCTACACTATTCTCCTTGTCTCAAAACAAATTATGTGTACTCCTCACTTTTATCCTTTAAGACCCTTGTCTCTTATCTCCCTAAAGATGCCCACAGTTCACTGTGACACATCAATTCCCAATGCAATGCTTTGCTATTCCAGATTAAATTTATCTTTGGAGAATCTGTGTTATTTAGATCAACACTTTTATGTTGCAGAAATAACAGAGATTGTTTCTAAGCCATTTTTAAAATGTTCTGGCAACTACTATAGACTGTTTTGGCAAAGTTTTTCTATGTGCATGTGGCCCTGCTTGCAAAAGTATAAAAAGTCACAAAAACTATTTATAGATAAAGATATACAGTTATAAACTATAAACGTGAATATTGAAATTGCACATTTTTAAACATCTATTCAATATATAAGATCTTTTTTAGCTTTTTTGTTGTTTGTTTGTTTGGCTTGCTGAAACCTGGTCTCTTTCCATTTTCTTAGCATACAAATGAGAATTTTCTTATTAGGCAGTTGTATGTAGCATTAACAAAGAATAGAGTAAAATCTGTTTGCTATAACAATACTAGAATTTAACATTTAATTTAATTTCATCTTCTAAAGTTACAAAGCTTTGCCCATCTAGTTGATGAATAAATCTTTATAATCCCCAAAACTATGACTGACTGACTGATTTTAAAGGGTCAATAAAGTGCTACAAATTTGCATTTTATGATACTATGAAAATCAAAATATTTAAAATAAACAATTATTGATAAATCTATCAATTATTAGTTTATCCCAAATATTCATTTCCATCATCAGTACATCAGGCACTCTCTGAAGAGCTCATACTTATTGTTTAATTGTTTAGCATATGTATTCCCTATATTTACTAAAAATAAGGCAAGTAGAGAATTGTATTAACTGAATAAAATCCTGGCCAGGAGTTCATATGAAAGGTGAGAAATGCAGACCCAAAGACATCAAACAACATCTGCGATGCAATTTACTGGAGTTAGAATTAGTCAACTAGACTTTGGACTCCTGTTTCAGTGGGTAAGCCATTAAATAGACTGCTTTGCAATCTCAAAAATAAAATACTTAGGTTGTTTTCAGAGAGGCCACCACAAGTGTATTTTTTCTTCCAAATCCTTATTTTATCCTTCCAATCACTAACCTCTCTCGCTGGTGTATGCATATGTACTTTACATTGAAAATGACATGTCCCGTCCCGTTTTTAACATTTCTAGGACAGCTTTGCTATTCTTTCTTTGAAGGCAAATTAATACTGTGATTAGGCAACATCAGTGCTTGCCAAGGAGATACTTGCTTTTTGAAGACCTAGAACCCATTGGAATTGCTTACTTGTCTGGACTAAGGGCTTGTTCATCCCTTGCCTGGGTAGTCCCTTCTCTACCATCACCCGCCAGTCCATATTTCTGCCCAGTTTGAATGATCTCCTTGAACTGCAAAACTTTATGGATAAATTTCAGTCCCTGACTCCTCCCTCTGGAGGTACTCTTAAGACTTATCATGGTATTAGTTAATTCTCCAGAGAAACAGAACCTATGGGATATGTATTTCAATATTAAAAAAAAGTTATATAAAGAAATTTACTTACACAGCTTTGGAGCCCGGCCAATTCAAAATATGCACAGAAAGCTGACAGATAGGAAACTCAGAGAAAAGTTGATGCTGCCCTTCTAATTCAAACCTTATCTGTCATGCAAATTCTCCTGAGGAATGGGGAGGTCCTTCGTTTTCTGAAAGTTCTCAACTAATGGGATGATACCCATCCACATTTTTGGAGAAAATCTGCTTCAGTTAAAATCTATTAATTTAAATTTTAATTTCAGAGCAAAATCCAGACATGTCTGACTAAAGAGCCTGGGTACTGTGGCCCAGACAAACTGACATGTAAAGTAACCATTACACGTCTTACAGCAGTAAATTTAATCAGCTTGGATTTACTTGAACAGGTTTTTCAGGTGGTTTTTCTGAGAAGGTGACATCCGACACAACATTTTCAAGCATTAGTCCTATAGAGAAATGTCAGATATAATCCTGTTTGTTGATTAATGATAGAATGTACATAGAAGATTATGCTCATCTGGAGAGTTTCTTCTGCTTTGCTATAATTTAAGCAATGCCAACCCAATAAGCAAATAATTCAATAGGTATTTCAAAAAAAGGATGAAAGAAACAGTAAATTAATAAATTAGTCTGGTAATTTCTTGTCTGAGGAAAAGGTTGTATTTTCAAAATGATCTCATTAGATATGGACTGGACTCTGCAACCTCTTGCATTTCAGTAATTGAAATTCAACGTACTTGAGATAGTGATTAAGGCTTGATCCTTATGTGTGTACAACACAAATATATAGTCCCACAATGCACACCAAAAACTCAAAAGCTTTCAACACTCTTTTCATTCAATGGATGATCGGTCTGTTCCATGTGGCAAAATAACATTTAAAAGATCTTTTCATTATTCATGCAAATATCAGTTGCTTTCATGAATTATTTTGTATTCTTATATTATTTCAAAAATAGAGCTTATTACATTTTGTTGTCATTTAGATATTATTGTTTTTGTCAAACTTTTTAATATTCCATCTCATTTCATAATGAATGATATTTGAAAGATGTCTGAATTGTCACTTGTGTGCATTCATAGGTCTCCAACTTGCAAAGATCCAGGTGACAACGAAGCCTGAGCAGCAAATTGATACTCAGCTTTTTATGAAGATTGAAAAAAAAATCTGCTTCTTGATTTATATCCAGGGGTTTTTTTACTTATACCATTTAGTATTTAAAATATTTTTTTCACATATCTTCATAAAAGTTAGTTGAAAGCAGTTCATTTTTCTTATGTCAGTTTAGAACTGAAACTACCTAGACAAAGGATATTGTTATAAAGTTTCATGAAGGACATGCCTCCCAGGGTATGCCCTGCAAAGCTTTTTGTAGTTACACATAAGGGAGTATCTAAAATATCGAATCAAATGATACATGATGTTTCTCAAATCGAATCAAACTTTTTAAAAAATTTTTCAAGAGTCACTGTACTGACATGTTCTATACTTTTGCTTCTGGGTATATCCCTGTTCTAGTCTGAGAGTTAAGAACTTCCCTAGAGTCCCATGGTATGGATATCAACAGTACAATGCGCTCCATAGGTTTTGTGCCAAATCTATGAAATTGAGAGGCAAAAAACACTTTATTTAGATCTTATGCTAAAGATACAAACTGATAAATATTTTACTGTTTTTTTCTGGAAATTCCTGCAAATCAATTTATCAATCCCCAAATAAACTGCTCTGAGAAAGCAACTCTTCCAGTAGTTCAATTGATGTCTTTAGTGGTTACCCAAAATGGCTGAAAAATAGTTCTCTTGTTGAATGTATAATTAACTTTAAAGAAAACATGTAATAATAATAAATCAAAAATAGTCCTTTTTGTTCACAAAACTGTTAAAATATAAATAAAATCTTGTGCCTGCCTTAGAATGCACTACTAATAATAGTGCCTTTATCTTCTACGGAATTTCCAAGTTCACAATATTTTAAACACATATACACACATACATTTACACACACATGCACACATGTACACTGTAGCATTATAAAACTGCCAAAGGCAAAAAGAAAACTAAAAGATCAGACTATAAAATTGAATTTCTTAATTTACCACAGAGAAAATATAGTGTGCTTATAGGAATAAATTGTTTCAGATCAAACAGCTAGTCAGTGGTTAAACTGGGAATCAGTCAAATATAATTTATGCCCGAACTCATGCAATACATCATAGAATAACTAAATGGGTGCATGGTGGGGAGAGTGTAAATCTCACACACTTGTATGCATGTATAGGACTTAAGATTCTCAGGCAGTTTTTTTTTTTTTTTTTTTTTTTTTTTTTTTTTTTATTTGCAGTGCTGGGGATTGAACCCAGGGTCTGTGATTGCTAGGCAAGCACTCTACCAACTGAGTTATATCCTCAGCCCAAGAATTTCTTAAAAGTACTGTTGCCTTTTGAATTTTTCTTTAAATAAGTTGATATAATGGCATTGTAAACAATAAAACAGGTGAAGAAGTCATTATATATTAATGACTCACATTTCCAATAAACTGACACAATCATGTTCTCCAGACATCCATTCCAGGAAGATAAGGGTATAAATTAATCATTTACTTTTTGCTTCGGAGTATTTCTATAAATAAATCTATCTCAATAAAGAATGAATTCATAACTTTTATTAAGAGGATACTTATATTATCTGGTGAAACAATTTTCTTCCCACATAGCAGATTAGTTATCATAGCTTGCTCTAAGATCAATCCATGCTTTTCTCTGAACACAAATCTAAACTATTATGTAACATGGTAAGACAGCATATTTTCCTGTGGTATATATATTTACTTGATTCAAATGACACAATTGGTCACAAGCTTTTACTATCCGAATATAAATGAATTCTCAAATCACTTTTATAGCCTCCAATTTCAACTACAGTGTTCATGTGTGAAGTAATGTGAAGAAAAGTGGTTGTAATTAACTCAATTTAATTGTGAACATAATTGAATATAAAGTTACATAATGGTAAACTATGCTAAAAGTATTAAATATCTGAATGTGAATTCCTAGAAACACATAAGGAATTACCAACTATTATAACACATGATGTTTATAAACTGTTTCCATTGAATATCTGAAAGTTGGTTCAGTTACCATAGTCTCAAGTTCTACAGAGTAACTTGATTAGTCTTTGGATCTAACTCTAAAATTAAGAGCAGTAATTTAAAAGACAGAACTATAGGCCCTTTCTTCCACCTATTCACAAGAATGGGATGCTACTTCATTCAGATTTTTCCAAATTTAAGTGAAGTCTGATCATTTTGTTTCTGATTAATGAGTTATTACTTCATTTCTAAATTTTGCTGTGTTAATTCACCAAGTAAAATTCAGTAAACTCTGCTTATACAATATGGTATATTAAAATAACAAAAAACAGTATTCGGAAATGAATAATAATTATGATAGGGAATATCCATAAATTTCCTGATGCATTTATTGACTAAATAAAGTCTAATATATTTTATCTAAGGTTCATTGGGACTCTTTTGTATTACTTACCAAATAGTAAAATACATTTTTCTGTTAAATTTGTTTGAGCATTGCAAACTGATAATTGAAATCCAATTAATTTTTTTTGTTTTTTTTTTTGTGGTGCTGGGGATTGAACCCAGGGCCTTGTGCTTGTGAGGCAAGCACTCTATCAACTGAGCTATGCCCCCAGCCCCCAATTAAATTTTTAAGATTAAATATATATTTATATATATTTTATATAAAATTACATATAATTATGTATAAATATATAATTATATATTTACAGGTAATTATTTTATATAATTTCTTTAAAAATATTTTTAACTTCCTGAAAGTTTGGAAGTATAACACACCAAAACACTCTATACAATATCCAGATTCTTCAATGGTTTACCATTTCTCTTCAATTTACGATATGTACTCTCTCCAAAATTCAGTGCAGTTTTGCTAAAATATTTCAGAGTAAATTTAAAATTTTTACATCTGTACTTCTAAATCATTCAGGTTTTTTCCCACATAAAATCACTCTATAATTATTAAAAGGAAATACTTTTATCATCAATAAGTTATATCAAAACTGTAGTAATATTTAAGTGTTGACCTTTATACATATTTGAACATTCATCATACTATATATGCATAATTCAACGAAGAAAGGAAGGATAAAAGGGACGAAGTGGGGAAAAAGAAAGGAAGAAAAGTTGTTATATTATTACCCCTGAGAACAAAATTCCTAATAAGGACAACTTAGAGTTCAATTTTATTTACAGAGCACAGTTTCATAGGTCTCAGTCTATAGTCACAACTCCACAACTCTGGGACTGAGGTCAGACAGAACATCATAGCAGATGGGCATGGCAGAGGAAAACTGCTCAACATGGCAACCAGGAAGCAGAGAGAGAACAAGAGAGGAACCATAGTCCAAGGCCACAGTAGTCCATAGAGATGACCTACTTCCTCCAACCATGCCCCACTGTCAAATGTACAACCCAGTGGTCCATTAATATTGCTAATTCATCAGATGGATTAATCAACTGTTGAGGTTGCAGCTATGATCATTCCAAAAGTCCCTCCTCTGAACCTTGCTATATTGGGCATCACACTTTCAAAAACATGAGCTTTTCTGGGGACATTTGTAGAGCTAAACCATAACAGGAAGGAAAAAAGGAGAGAGAGGAAGGGAAGGAAGGAAGGAAGGAAGGAAGGAAGGAAGGAAGGAAGGAAGGA
>JAJEJO010004183.1:50286-215859 GCA_020662805.1 Glaucomys volans
GGAAGGAAGGAAGGAAGGAAGGAAGGAAGGAAGGAAGGAAGGAAGGAAGGAAGGAAAAAGGGACGAAAAGTTCTTTCTTTTAGGAGAATTCTAATAATATATATTGAATAAGTCATAAAATAAAAAACAATGTAATGAAATATGTAATTGAAAACATGATATCTCATGAATTCAAATAATCTCCCCATAATCACTTATTAATTAGAAAGGTGAATATTGACTCAGAAGTGGAAAAATGAAGCGTTATATAATGAAGGATTAAAGTGAGTTCCACCACTAATTAGAAAGATGGTCACCACATTCCTCCAGGTTTGAGGCCTCAATGAGAGGGCATTTGCACTTCCCCAAAGTACCTGTCTAACATGTCTATCCAAACTGAGAGAGTACTTGACAAACCAAATTTTCTGATAGTCCATGAAGTACCTTGCCTGTGTTCTTCACAATTATCAAGACCATTAGGAACAAAGTCTAAGATATATTGCACATTAAATGATATTAAATAATGAGATCATGAATAATTTCAATCTATAAGAAGGAATTAATATCTATTTCATAAAACTTCATACTGTAATTCTGCTTGTCTTTTTATTTCTTTTTTTAAATGTATTTGTTCTTTTTAGTTAGAATGAGAGTAGAATCTATTCTGATGTAATTATACAGGCATGGAATATATCTTATTCTAATTAGGACCCCATTCTTTTGCATGTACATAATGTTGGAATTCATGTGATGTTTTCATATATGTACACAGGAAAATTACAAAGGAAGTCCACACAAAAAGTACATATCCTAGAGACTGAAGCAGCTGAATCATGATAAAAATAAACTGATAAGTTAATATAAGATACGTACTAGGTAAAAAAATTAAGTATAATTCCCATTCCCAAGAATTCTCATTATAGTAGAAAATTATATATATATATGCTATAACAACTGTTTATGGAAGAAATCAGTGTTGGTGAGTCAATTATTTGGTGGAATGTGAATATTCTCTCTTTTGTTCTTGCAACCCAGATAATTATGGAAGACTTTAGGCGTCCTGGAATCTCATATTGCATGAGTTAGTAAGCATTATCAGTATTCTGAAGTACACTATTTTAACTAGATGAAACAGAGACAATTTATTAGATTATTTAGTAGCTTTTGGAAAACAGGCAGTGTTTTCACTTTGGGGCAGATGAACATATAATTTCATATCTAAATAGTTTGGCCAGGTAAAATTTATAGGTCAGGAGAGGACTGGATTTATTTCTGAAAATTTTGACACATACATTTAACAAAAGGTATAATAAAATATATACACTGAATAGATTCATTCTCACCAGAATATATACCACCTAAACACATTGCTTACAGTTTGTGTTCCTATATTTGCTTATTTATTTATTGTATTTGCTTTTGTGGTGCTGGAGAACAGATCTAGGACACTCTGTGTGTCACACAAGTGCTCTCCTACTAAACTATAGATCTAGCTCATTAACAGTTTAAGAGAACTGTGCTTTAGTAACATTTTTTCAGAATTTTAACAACAGGTGGTACAGACACTGGCATGTAAATGCAAATCAGTGACTTCAATTTTTAAAAAGTTTCAAGAATTCCATTTCTTTCTTTTCATCGATGACGATGACTCCCTTTATTCGATATTTTATTAACTTATGGGCACACTTAAGATCATGAATAGCGTATGAAGGCATAAAGAAGAATAAAACAGCATTATCAGAAAAGTGATTTACTTCAAATGCCATGTACTTATCTGCTTGTGCATAACAATGAAATAAATTCAATTAATTTTAACATCTGCTTAGTATCCATGATGTAAATCAATCATAGGTAATGCAATAATTTTCTCAAACTTCTTCCAATCTAAAAGGGGGAAAAGAAGTACTGCACACATGCAAAAGTGGCAAAATGAACGATCAAGAAAATACATTGATAAGAATCTAGAGGCAGAAGAGAGCAATACATTTAAATGATATTCCACAAAAGAGATAAGGGATTTATTATACCTTAATGATAGTGGATTGATAGAGGAAAAAGTGAAAGATAAAGATAATGAAACCACAGAGTGGACAGAAGAAAAACTGGACTTCTAGGAAGTTGGGCTGACAGAGGAGAGGATTTTTACTGGAGTATGAGGATATAATAGCTGACTAATAAGGCCTGGGACCAAAGCACAGAATCCTTGAAAACAAGTGTGAGATTCTGATATCAAGTCACAGACCCAAGATCAACAAATCAAACTGTGTTAGATGGAAAGCATAGTTATTTCAATCCCATCATTCTAAGAGTTGACACTGGGCATAAGTGAAAATTTTTTTAAGTTACCATTTTTAATCAAAACTTAAGTAAAGAACTTCCCATTTTTTAAATTTAATTTTTATTGATTCCTTTTAGTTGTATGTGACGGCAGAATTCCTTTTGATGTAATTATATAGGCATGGAATATATCTTATTCTAGTTAGAGTCTCATTCTTATGTACATAGTGGTAAAATTCACTGTGTTATTTTCACATGTGTATACTGGAAAACTGTCAGATTCATTCCAATGTCTTTCCTTTGTTTATCCCTCCACCCTTACCTAAACTCCCCATTGTCTCATCTACTGTACTTTTACTCTTCCCTTTACCACACACTTATTGTGGGTTAGACTCCCCTATCAGAGAGAATATCAACTTATATGTAGGAAGACCTACATAAAACAGTAAATTTCTAAAACTTTTGAATAAATTAAAGATAATATATTTGATGTCCTTCAAGTATGCATCATTCTTTAACCTAGATATATAGATCACAAAGAAAAAAGAAAGGAAAAAAAGCAAAGGAAAAGAAAAGACCATATATACTAAATTTTAAACATTAAAACAGACTAACAAATCTAAAACATTCCTACAAATCTAAAATGAAATGGTCAACAATAAAATTTTAAAATATGGATGAAAACTATAAGCAGGTGACAAGAAAGGGAAAACCAATGAGTAAAAACTTATGGAAAAATGCTTAAATCTGACTGTAATCGAAGAATTGAAAGTGAGAATTATGAGTGTACAGTTTAACATCTACCTTACTGGCAAAACTACTACATGATTTCGAAATGTTCGCAAGGATATAGAGCAATGAAGACTCTTAAGCAATGGTGGCTAGAGTATAGATTGGTATACCCAACTTAGAGAAATGATTTTCACATACATGCCTGAAAATATGGGGATATCATACATACAAGAGTCTATCTGTATATTTTCTAGAAAAGCGTCTGAACAAATACACAAACCCACACAAAATCCTATACAACAGCTTAATTTACAACTAGAAACCAATTAATCAATAAGGAAAGATAATGGATCAACAAATACCTTAATAAATACAATGGAATTATTTATTAGCAAAAATGTATGAAATTGAACTACATTTGTCAGTGTGCATAAATTATGAGAATATTACATTGAATGGCAAATCAAGATGCAGAAGAATACAAATTGTAAGTCCATATTGTAAATCAATTATATTTAAAACTGTAATTTAGAAATGAAATTGAAGTAGAAGAGCGACCATGGAATGGACATTTAGGAGATTTCAACATAAGATGTATCATTTTTTTCCTTAAGATTAGAAATTGTTACATAGTGTTATTTGAAGTTCTTTGTGTCATTTTATAGTCATAAGAAATTTCAGAACACATTTATATACTTTCACACTTGGTGAACACATTTTTCAAAGGGGATATTGGTAAAAGAGACTGTTCTGAATCTAATGATTGTGGAATAAAGCATCCATTTTGGTTAGGAATTAATTTTATCTGTAACATACTATACGTAAAATCACCTTTTGAATGCTAACCATCTCATGGCAAATAGTCAAAATGAATTCCCAGTTTTCTGGAGGTCTAAGGATATGTGTAAGACTGAAAATTTCTTGTACTTTAAAACTCAATTGAAGGCAAGTAGTGGGTTCTTAATCAATAATCATTTTAAATTGATTCTTTTATACTGGCATTTCAACAAAGATATATTAGTTTTTAACTGATAGTATTTAACTGGAAATCCATCCATTACACAATAGATGAAATTAATAATTCATCTTTAACAGTTAAAACTATAGGACATGAATAATAGTGAAGTTTTGCATGTACAGATTATGAAGACCTTATTAAGTTTGACTTTTTATGGGAAATTTGTTTATGTAATTACATTTCTGGACATACTTTGGGCCTGTGCTTCCTATTGTTTTTGTTTGTTGATTATCCTTTTCTGCTGTTTCCTCTGGGTCTACTTTTGTTCATGAGGATCTTTAGTTGTGTCTTCAATGAGAGTCAATGGCAAATTTTACTCTCATTTTTGAGTGATAGTTGAACTGGACATACAATTCTAGGTTGATAGTTATTTTTTTTTAATGCTTTTATAGTATTACTCCTTTGTCTTCTGGCTTCTGTCACTGTGGATAAAATGCCAGTTATCTATTTAATTGTCATTCCTTTGTAGATAATCTGTTGTTCTTCCTCCTTCTGAGTGCTTTTAAGATTTTTCTCTTTATTTCAAATAGAGTGCCACTACACTATATCTACTTTGTGGATTTATTTCCATAAATTCTGCTTTATATTGAGATGCGATTTCATTTGAGGGTACATTTCATTATTCAATTCAAGAACTTAAAAAAATTATTATCTTGCCCAATAATGTTTCTTCATAATTTCCTCCATTCTCTTCTTCTTGGACCCTGTTAGATATGCCTGAATTTCCCAGTTGTATTTTTTATATCTTTACCTAACTGTTTGTATTTTTCTTTATATTGGACTCTTACTAAATTTCTGAGTATTGCACCCATTTGTGTACAATGAATAAAAATGCAGTCTTTGAAATAAAAATTTTAAAAGGGGGGGAAAAACTACTGGGTATATATACTGCATTTTCTTTATCCATTCATCCTCTGATGGATACCTAGGTTGGTTCCATTGTTTGGCTATTTCCAATTATGCTGTTATAAACATAGATATGCATGTATCACTATACTATACTGATTTTTTTTATCTTTTGGATAAATATTAAGGAGTATTTAGCTGGATCATATGGTGGCTCCATTCCTAATCTTTTGAACAATCTCTATAATGATTTCCATAGTGGTTGCACTAATTTATAGTCCCAAAAGCAATGTGTCAGTGTTCCTTTCCCCCACACCCTCACCGGCATTTATTATTAATTGGATTGATTGGAGAATGAAGTTCGACTTTTAAGCAAACTCTACTGCAGATCTAAACTAAAATTTCAAGTAAATTTAAGAAAATGAATTAAAACAAAATTCAATTGTCAAGAGAATGTTAAAGTCATTGAGTACCAACATAGATTAATCCAACTCATCCAATTAGAATTAAGTATTTTTAAAGGAGGAACATATTATAATATAATAATCACTTCTATATATGGGGATTGGAGCCACTGTGGAATATTTATTTATGGATTTTTAATGTACCTATCTTGTTCATTGCAAGGAGCTGTGAACCAAAATTAATAACCCTAATTATATGCAGCACCTGCAATAAGTATCATTAAATAAAATTATACATGCACTTAAAATATATTTTTGAAGGATGTAGAGCTATAATTTATTGTAGTTAAACAAAATCATATTTTTGCCTTATAACAAGTTTTATGTAAAAATAATGTTATACTTGGGGACTGTAGAACATTGTCACTTTTAGAAGAAGAATTTATCTGTGATCTCACATTTTCATCTTCATAGAGAATGAGCATTTTTACCATGGTCTATGATTGAAGAGAGGAAATTATTTTCATAGGATGATCATGTGTAATTTAACATCATTATCAGGTATCATAAAAATTCAGTGAAATAATCACTGAATATTTGATTGTAGTATTGGAATTACTAGGAAAATATTCTTTCTAGAAAATAAACTACCAAGTTTTGTATTCATTGTCACTGTTTAATCTTGGTCAGTTGTTCTCATAAACTATGAGATTCACAAGGTTTATTTTTAAAAAATAATCTTTAGTCAAGACCACATAAGAGAAGGAAAAGTCATACTTTGATTCTAAGCAAAATGAAGTTAGATATCTCTATCATATGGGAGTTAAATATGTATTATAATGTTTTCTAAAATAAATAGAACTGACTTTGCATTGAAATACTGCATTAAAAAGCATTCAGTGACTGAGCTATTGTTATATTCCAGGAATTGAGCCAAGACACGGGACACAATTTTGAAAAGATGAAAACAGCCCTAAAGCATTTGTAATGTAAATGAATGTGAGTTGCATTATATTTTCCATAGTGTAGTTATTAATTGGTTAGCTTACTTCTAGAGTAAGAAACTTTCATTTTATGAGAATTGAAAGTTGGTTGGAATGCAAACACCAACATTTCAATAATATGAAACAGAGAAGACAAAGTTCTTTACTCTAGAATCATTGGTATGGAGAAGATGGAAAATAGTTTAAGAACACAGGTTAAGTGACACCTAAAACTGAGAGCCAAGACACCTGAGATCTATCCTGGTCTCTTCCACTGACTTCTCAGTTTGTTGTGAACATAAAATTCTCTGGATGTTATTTATTATTAAATTATTTAGATATTAACAAAAGACTAGACAATCTTCCACCCTGTAACTAAGGGCTTCAGTTTTCGATAATTTTAGGTGGAAGGTAATAAATCTAACAAACATGTCGGTTTAAAACAACTAAGTGGTTATTTACCTTCTAGCATAATTATTTTGTAGAAAGTTTTAAAAATTTTAGAGAGAATAGAACTAAAATATTTGAACATACTCTTCAAAGAACCTTTGTCCTTTCTTTGCTTACATCTTTCTAACATTAGTACTTAATACAATCACTTGCAGCAAAACAAAACAAAAAATAAACAAAATTTAAAATCTTTTCTTCAAAAATAATATTTTTTTCTTCATTAGTTCTGATTACTCTGAGGAAGAAAGCCTTTCTTTTTCTTTAGAGGAAGAACATTAAAAGCTAAGTAGCCAATATTATGAACAAATTTCATAGATATATCCTCACCAAATGAGCAGTTTTGGGGATAGATAAGATGGGGTTACCCACAATAATGGCAGATTTTAGCATGATATTTTGTAGAAATTCAGCCTAGGACTTTTGATAATTTTTTGAATAGAAGGAATACCCAGTAATTTGTACACTTACTGATCTGTTTTATTTGATTTATATTTTAGCCAACTCAAAGCTGAAATAGAGAAACATACACACAGAAGTCCACCTTTAATTATAGGGTAGATATAAGATATGTCACTATTATAAACTTGTATTGACCTTTGCTTCCTCATCTGCTTTTATCAGGTATCTCATGAGGTAACTATGGAAGCAGTATTCACATTCCCAGACCTGGACTCTCAAAGTAACCCCTCATCCTGCAACCCTATCTGTCTATCACAGGTCAATCATCAGAGAGCCCTTCCCTGGAAGCACCGAACTCCATAAAGAGAAAGCAAGCCTAAATCCTGTATTCCTCACAAGCATACACCCTTGAGGTCTATAACAGGGCAATTGGTAAACAGAAGCAAAAACAGAGTTGGCATATCAAGAAAGAAGACCCCGACACTCTGGGATTCCCCATTTTATCAAACTTTGCTTTGATTCCCTCAAGAATCAATAGAGTTCCTATATTTGGGCTCTATACATTGATTTTAGGTACTTCTGGTTGAAATTGATGTTTTGTCCTTTCCAATCATACACAGACCCAAAACAATGAATAAAGCACACTAATATATACAGGTATACAATATTGATGATGTTAATCCTAACATATCATTATACAACATAGGAATATTAAAAATCATTTGTTTTCTTCTTTGAGTTACTTGGTATTATTTATTTATTTATTTGTTCATTTATTTATTTATTTTTCCAGTACTGGGGCGCAAACCCCAGGGTGTTCTATAGTAGGTATACAACAAGCTATATTCCCATCCCCCTTTTATTTATTTATTTATTTTTTGAGACAGGATCTCAATAACTTGCCCAGAAGGACCTCAAACTTGTGATTCTTCTGCTTCAGCTTTCCAAATCCCTGGAGTTACAGGCATGTGTCTCCTCTATCTGCTACATTGTTTCATCTAAAGATGGAAAAAGGACCTCTAAAACATACATAAGGGTTTTGTAATTCATAACCCTATAGCAGTAGTTTTTCATTTTTTAGAATGTATCTTCTATTTTATTTAGTATCATAATCCAGTTTAGCTGTGTGTGCCTATTTTGTTTACTGTTACACTGTTTTACTTAGTTGGTAATATCTATGTTTCTTATGGGTATTTATCATGTATTCACCATAGGTCCAATGCTGAGTCTTGACCATAGATCAATTAAATATTTTTTCATTAAGTATTTCCTACAAGTCTAGATAAAGTTTTATAACAATAATTAAGAGTCTTTAGTGGTAGATATTTTATAGGGGAAAACTTTTCGAATTGATCAGCATTATAATTGTAAGGCACAAATAATATCCTACTGAGTTATAATTACATCAGAGTATTTTTCTCTAAATGTAAGACATAAATTGATAGCATCATTTAATTCACTATCTCAGTTACTTTTTGACAAAAATCTAAAAGGAATTCCAAATGAACCCATTTGATTTAATGATAAAATACTTACTATTGAAATCTCCATAGTTTATTCTATTAATAGGATAGTTCTTTGCTCTTGACCACATAGATAGCATATGCTAAAATTTACTCTTTTTGAAGAAACTCAAGGGTTCTTGAGATTGCAATCTTATAGAAAGTAATAAATCCAACTTTGCTAAATGTATTTCTGGTGGTCTTTGGTTGATGGATAGTGACAAAAATTGGTATTCACATTTTATAGAAAAAGGATAGCAAATATGAGAGAAAATTCTATGCTTATACAAAAGGTCATTATATCAGATCTTCAAGAGGTAATCTGAAATAGTCTAGTTTACCTATTCAATTTATAGATGAGACAACTGATAAAGGACAGATAAATGATTTGATTGATATATAGATTTTATTCATCTAAAAACTAGAATATGAAATATTTTCTCTTATATTTCTATTTATTATAAGATAAATGCTGATGTCACAACAAATGTAACAAAAACATCAGTGATTTTGACTGAAAGAACTACAATTAATTATAGTAAAATAAGATTTTTAACATGATTATGTTTATTTCTCACAGAATAAGATCGTCCCTTACACTATATATTTATGTCCTTACCAAAGATTAATCTGTTCTTGCAAGACCTTTTGGATTCAAATTGCAGTATCAACTCTTCCCTATATATTCTACCTGCTATCTTAGGAGATATGTTCTATGTTGTACTAGGGGTGCTGCATTAGATAGGACAATTAAAGAAAGTCAATTTGAAGATTGACTGTTTTAGTAAAGACCTGAAATACAAAATGGAATCAGTCATAGGAGGATTTTTAATTTATTTTTAGTTGGTTTATTTTATTAGGAGTCATTTTGACATAATTATAAAAGCATGGAATATGACTTGCTCTAATTCAGTCCCCAGTACTTTCCCTTCCCTTCCCCCCCAACCTTCCCTCTCTTCCTTCCATCTACTTTAGTGATCTTTGTAATATTTACTTATAACTTTTTTAAAATTAATATCTTGTGGATGTGCTTGATGGTGAGATTCATGGAGATTCCAGGGAGCATTTCCAGGATAGGGAAGTACAAGTAAAATGTCCCATGTCATAGATATTGAGGAATGACAAAGGGCCACTGTGAATTAAGAAGAAGACACTGCATGAAGAAAAAAGAAAAGAGGTTCAGAGAGGAAAGCAGCAGAGGGCTTTATGGTAATATACCCCATCATAACTAGGGTGACTCTTGGCAATAATCCATGAGGAACAGTTGAATTAGATGTCAGTTCTTGTTCTACAGTTCTGGGAAAGAACAAGACCTGGGAACTCTGATGCTTAACATTATCTGAAAGATCAGTCAGTTAAACAGATAACCACAGAAGGCAGGGGGTGCACTCAAGAGTGCAAGACTCAACATTCAAGATGATTGAAGAGGGAAAATAAAAGGAGTTTCTGCTTGTGTCTCAAAATTCTAGGTTTTGGAATAAATATTGCACATTATTTCCATGATAATATGAACTTAAGTTTAGCTGAGAGGGAGAAATATGTGAGAAAAAGTGGTGTGCAAGGTGGGCAGAACCATGCCCGATCAGTACACAGAGCCCATGGACAGTCCATCGACACCAACTTTATTTGTCCAGACACACTGCATGACAGAATCTTAAATACTTCATGTGGTACTGAGACTGATGTGTGATGAAAACTTAAAATACTGCTACCCAAAAGAATCCTAATGACATTTAAATAAGCTGTTCTCAATAGGGTTTTGAAATCAAAACAGAAACTTAGTCTCAAAAATCTTCAGATAATAAAAATATTTACAATTAATTATAATTAATTAAATGACCTCAAACATATATTCCATCTCTAAATATATAACAAACACATCTGAACATACATGTCTATATAATATGAATATTTGTATGTATGTATGTATGTATGTATGTGTCCGTGTCTGCATCTATATTGAGAGAAAATCTATGGGGAAAAGTTACTTCAATACATTGAATTGAAAAAGCACTTTTCCCCAAGGTGAGAGAAATCCTTCCCTGCCGTGTTTGGAAGAATCAGCCTTGACAGCAGGAGGTACAAGGTAACCTTAAAATCTATCATTGTTATATAGAAGGTGCAGGTTAAAGGATGCCATCACCAAACTAGACTCATGTCATTTCTGAAATCAATATATCACCAACAAAAAATAAAAGTCTATAATGTTACCTGAGGGTCATGGTGGCTCACAAAGCCATTCCTGAAATTCTCATTCATAGAAGAGGAGAATCTGTTGTGACACTGAGTCAAATTGAAAATTGTCTTTTACCTACTTCAGTAAATATATTCATATTCATTTTGATTTTTTTCCTGACAATAAACTGTTTTTTTAATCTTACAGACTGCATTTTGATTCATTATAAACAAATGGGGTACAACTTCTCCTTTCTATGGCTGTGCACAATGTAGATTCATACCTTTCGTGTAATCATACATGTAAATAGGGCAATGATGTCTGTCTCATTCCACCATCTTCCAAACCCCTGCCCCCTCTTCCCTCTCATTTCCCTCTATGTAATCTAAATCTCCTCCATTCTTCTCTTATGCCCATCCCCCCACCCCCATTATGTATCTTCATCCACTTATCAGGGAAAATATTTGACCTTTGGTTTTGGGGTTTGGCTAATTTCTCTTAGCATGATATTCTACAATTCCATCCATTTATCTGCAAATGCCAAAATATTAATCTTCTTTATGGTTGAATAATATTCCATTGTGTATGTATACCATGGTGTCTTTATCCATTCATCCGTTGAAGGGCATCTAGGTTGGTTACATAATCTAGCTATTGTGAATTGAGCTGCTATAAACATTGATTTACTCTGGTGAATCAGAACATCAGTAGTTAGAGGAGTAATTTTATAACAAAGAAAACTATTGTGTATTAGAAAATGGAGAATATTGATACTGGGGTAAATATTGGAATATTTTCTTTTTGGTGAATTAAAACACATTGTGTTCATAAGGCTTGGTAAATGTTAAAACTGAAGCAAAGGTGAACTAAGATGTAAGTAGAATATTTTATATCTTCTATATATGTGCATATATATGCTTTCTTTTATATATTTGTAAATATATAAATAAGCATACTTATTTATACTGTATAAATACTTTCTTTTATATTCTAATTATTCTGACTAATTACCTTAGATAGACTTAGTAAGTTAATGGGCATTCAGCAAGTATGCAGAAGAGCTAGGAAATTTATTGAGATATTGGACTAAGTAAAAATAAAAAACTAACCAGTAAATCAGTAAACACATCACAAAGAAATACATATAGTAATAATAATAATAATAAAACTCTGGGTACTCTACTAGTTTCCATTATTATACCTTTTAATCATTTTTATTATCTGATAATTGCCTCAAACCAATCAATTCTTAGCTTCTACTGCTTTAGCCCTTACAAGCAGCACAGTAATACCTAAATGACCCATGTCCATCTCTGAAGGAGCTCAGAGACTGTACACATGCATGCATGCATACATGTGTGCACTGAGGAAGGCTGGGGCTGGGCAATAGACTACAATATGTTAATGCCTAAAATAATTTCATACATACTCTGTAGGGACGGAAGCAAATTTATCTAACCACATGCTTAGATGGGAAAGGATTTTAGGAGAGAAGTCAATTCTAAATTTATTTAGAGGAGCAGGAGTTTTTCTAGGAAAATACAGGAATCATTCCTCACCACCCTCAGAGATGAGGAAGGATGTTCAGAGAGTACATTTTAAATTTAGCTGGATGAACAGAATTTTTCTAGGAAAAAAGTAGGAATTATATGAGAGTCGTGAGAATTTTAGAGCTGTGAAAAAGACAAGCACATTTAAAATTAGGTAAGTAATTTGTGATCATTCTATGTGTGTATATATATGTATATGGAAGTATATTTATATGTGTGTGTATATATATTTACATATATAAATAATAAAGTTATAGTTTGTTTATGCCAGAATGAATTTCTTTCTTATTGCCAATATTTTCACCCAAAATAGACCAAATAAGAAATAGTGATATTTTGACATTATGAATTTATACAAAGGCGTAGCTACAGATTAAGAGTTTCCAGTCAAAAATATCACATAGAAACATTTGAATTATGCACCACTCTGTTCAAATAATCCTAAATATTTGACTGTGAGTGTGTTCACCAAGACAGGAGGCTGAATAGGCGGCAGCTTCTGTGGTACTTAGTTGGCCATGTCCTTGCATGATTCACATTCCCAAGGACACTAGTTCCAAAGGATTTCAGTGCAGTAACTTTACATTTAGGGGAAGTCTCAATGCTAGACTCATTAGATAGACGTACACCTTCATTGTGTTATACCAATATATAATAAATGTTTACTTATTTATAAAGGGTTGTTCAATTAATGTATTTTTCTATGGAGCCAGTTTAGTAGTTTTGATTGAGGATAGAAACTCTTTATTCTCATTAGAATTATTGAGATTTTATTTCCTTACTTCTCATTGAGGGTCATGATTTTATGAGACAAGTAAATTATAATTAAGAGATAGATATGAGCATTCGTTAATCATAACTTTATTTAAATTATCTGAAATCCTTCTATTTAATTCCTAATGGCTTGTGTGAACATTAGTTTAATGGCTGTGATTGTGCCCATGTAGTATGAGTGTTTTTGTTAAGAACATGTTTATTTGATTTTTGCCCTTTTCCCCAGTACTAGAGGTTCAAGGAAGAAAGGTGGTTTTTTTTTTTTTGTTTTGTTTTGTTTTCTCGATTTTGAAGGAATTCTTGAATTTAAGGAACCCATTATTTCTATGAGTTGCAAACGTACTTTCTCAACTAGTTATTTTCCCTTTATTTTGTTCACATTGATTTGCAACAGGATATTAACTATGTTATTTTATGAGTCTCATTGCATATTTAGAATATAAGCCACAACTCCAACATTTAAGAACAAATACACATTTTATTTAGTTTTCTGTTGTTGATTTTGTTGGCCATGATGATTAACATTCTTCAGGTCCTGCAGCTGTTGAGCATGCTATTATCTCAACATTTTCATTAATCGTCATGGTAAATGTAGAGTTAGATTCCACACCATGGAGGCTTTTCCCACAGGAATCTGCTCTTCTAGCAAGGAAGAGAGAATTTGCATTCACTCATCTACTTCTAGAAATGAAGAAAGAGCTGAGACAGTCCACAGTCCTCTCAAGTCCTTCTACCTTACTTTTGAGTTACTTCAGCTCCATTAAATGGTTGCTCACCATTCCTTCCAACAATTTAACAGATTATATAAGCAATAAGTGGACTGAATCATATGAACATAACATGTTTGTCACTAGTCAAGGGAAAGATATTTCTAAGTGGCAATATTTTATTTCCTTTAAATGTCTCCATTTCTATTTTTGTTGGAGAAGATAGGCTACTTTTAATCAGCAAGTAAAATCAATCTCAACCACTAATTCAATTTCACAGATTAAATGATTTCAATCATTCCCTAAAGAGCTTACATTTTAACAGATTTTGCTGCAATGTCATCATTCCAAGGATAATTAAAGTTTTAAAAATAAAGTATTTCAGGACAGCCTTATATCTGTTCTATTTTTAAATAAAATTTTCTTAGTTAATAATATGCCTTTCAAATGTTAAGAGTGGAAGGCTTACCATTTTCCATTTAGAACAAAAACCATATTTTTAAACAAGGAGTGTTTTTATAAACTTAAAGTCAGAATGCTAGACCAGATTTCTCCTTATTAAAATAATACAAAAACTTATTGTGTGGATGCTTTATAAAACCTGTTATGCAATTTTGAGGTTTGTCTTATGGTTTCTGACTTTTTCTTTTTTGTACTGGAAATTGAAACCCAAGAGTTTTACCACTAATATTCATCCCCAGACCTTTTTATTTTTTATTTTGTAATGGTTTTGCTAATTCCTGAGTCTGGCCTTGAACTTGGAATCCTCCTGCATCAGCCTCCTCATTTGCTGAGATATGTGCATGTGTCACCACATCCAGCTGATTTATGATTTTCAATGACTTATACTTGCTTCAATCCTGAAGGAAGTTCATTCAACTAAGTTTCTCTCTAGTGTGGGATCTAAATGAAGCTGCTCTTTCTAAACAGCACTTTGATGTTTTTCAAAGCCTTCCAGTTGAGAAACACTGAGAAAAAAATTCAGAATAGTGTCTCCCATACTATTTATATTTAAATATGTTTCAGCCATATGGGAGAAAATATTTTCACTATAAACAAGTACTTTTCACCAAGGATATTTCCTATGTTTGACAAGTACTTAAGTGGAGATTTAAGTCTTGTGCACCTTGTTGCATAAACTAAAAGAAAATATACAAAATAATTAAAAAAAATTCTGAGTCACCCATTTGACAACTTCAATAAAACATTAAAAATCATTATTAAAACTTGATATAATATATAATCCTATCATTGAAGATGGAAATCTTTTCATCTTTATAAACTTGGTGCTTCACACACAATTTGGGTCCTTGTACATAATAAATAATACATTTCAGGAAATTATTATATTTAATATAATAAAAATTATATTTATCTGAAAACTCATCTTCTCTGTGCAAGTAAAAATTGCTTATCAGCAGTTGATACTTGCTGTTTTTTAAAAAATTTAAATGTGCAAAACTTTTTATTGCTGATACTGGTTTTTAGCTTTTAAAATGTGTGATCTATGGAGAAACGCACTTATAATTTTTATAAAAGGACTTTTCAGTATAATTTTGCAGGAATACTTGTTTTCATAGTTTGTAAATCATAATTTTAGCAATAATGGGAACAGTTCTCTGCCAACTTAAACACAATCACTATTGACACAATAGGACTTTAGGGGCAATAGTAAATACTGTAACCTTCTTCATTCCCATAAATTGTCTTTCTTCACCATAAATGTGACAAAATGGTGAAAGGAATGAATATTTGTATAAACTATGCATGATCAGAATTGGTCAGCTGATTTTTCAAATCCATGATTTATTATGTTTTAAAATTTATTTTGGATTCTCTATAAGTATAAAGTGTGTGTTCCAATTCTGTATAATGTTATACAAATTATTTCACTGAAAAAGAAAAAGAGAACATGAAGCTTGATTTTTCTTAGCAAACCTTTGTAGCTCAGAACTGTAGTAAGAAGCTTGGTGGGATTCAATCTCATTAATCATTCCAAAGATTAACTATATTTACATGGCCTGGAATCAATACAAATTTTCTATTTCAGCAGCAGGAATTGAGACTGAAAAAGGCTTGAGACACAGAGTAGGTGTAATTTATATGATGAGGTTTTGCCAATGCCTCGTCTTCCTCTTTCTGGTCTCTTTTTCCCACCTTTGGCTCTATAGTTACCAAGCCAACACTCCCCGAGTCTCCTGCCACCACTGGACTCTCCATTTCTCATTTCTTCCCTTGTACTGACCTATTTTCCTCCATTTTTAGCTCCAACCCAGAATTGAAAAGCTTTGTTAGCTGTTATTCTTAGCAGCAATGGGCAGCTTTCCTTTGGAAATAAGTGACTGCAATTGCCCACTAATAGACTCTGTCCTCTTTAGGCCAGAGTAATTGAACCTATTAATTTCTCTGCTTCTTAAGCCAGAATGCATTTTCTGGGGAATAATGGTGAGGCAAGAGTGTCTAGTTTCTAAAAATAGTTTTGAACAGCAGACAAGGGATTGGGAGAATGAGATGACTTTTTTGAAAGATTGTATTTTAAAAATGGTGGGTTTTTTTGGAACTTGATATTCTTATCTATGATCTAGGTGACTTATTCACTGAGGAAATGAATTTGGAATGTTACTTGATGACAGCTTCCTATGAAATTAAAAATTTTGGAATTGTGATGATTGTTTCCTCATTCCCTACACTCAGTTACATTATATGTGAAAATCATGAATAGGATTTGGTGGAGCACTGTGTGCCAGTTAAATGTTAGAGGTCACATTTTAAGTTTTCACAATGAAGTAAACAAGTCAATTTTGGTCTATTAGTTCGCATAAATTGAGTATTAGCTTCCAGTTACTATTTGTGTGTACCTCCCTCCAACATTAACTTATCTTAAAAAGGAAATATAAGTGAATCATTTCACTTGTTAGAAGTGAAAGAAAATCAAAGTTCTATGGATCTAGATGCCATTTTCTTATGCCTTAGAAATACATATATATGTATTATATATATATGTGTGTGTGTATATATATGTATAAGTATACATATATATATTTAAAAAACTATTGGTAGTTTCAATGTCATAGGAAAATGGCTAGGGGCTAGGTTTCTATTGATCTAAATTCAACATCAGACATACATTTTGAACATTTAAATTTTTATATATATAAAACCTTATAATATGAATAGAATTCCTATTCTATTTACAAATATATGAGACACTATCTCAGTGAATTTTATTCTAAAGTTGAGGCACAACTGTAAGTAACTAGAGGTTAATGGAAATGAGTTCAGCTCATCAGAACTTTGCTGACTTTGAACAAGGCTTCCTTGTAATGTGATGATTCACAGAACTGGATTTTCTCTGGTAAATGTGTTAAAATTCATAATATCAATAAAACATTTCTATAGTTGTAGAACTGCCAACTTATACCTCTAAGGAGTAAAGGTGGATGATTTCATTCTAGAAATTATCTGGGAAAGTATAAAGCGCAAGGTGAAGTTATTACTCTTTTTTAAATTATTTTATGTGATTCTTTTCTTCCAAAATTTTTTAAAAATAATCTTTATTTTATTTATTTATCTTATGTGGTGCTGAGGATCGAATCCAGTGCCTCACAGGTGCAAGGAGAGCATTCCACTGCTGAGCTACAACCCCAGTCCCATTATCACTTTTATTACTAGTAGTTTAACATTAGAAATCCATACAAATGTGCCCAATTTGCTAAAATAAATAAAGAAAAGAAGCATCCATGGTAAACAGTGCTAATCCAAATGAAAGACATTTTCAAACAATTTATGAAGCTGTGAAAGAATGTGAAGCAAATCATGATTAGACAATGAGTTAGGTCTCATCGTCTGAATAAGGAAGATATGAGCCCCAAGGAGATCTAAATCCTTCCCCTCCGTACTTAACATTTGCCTATCAGAACAGGACAGGTTCTCTATTCATAATTTTCTCCCAAAGCTTTCAGTGTAATAAATAGGTACTTAAGTGTCTCTCGCTCCAAGGTTTCATCATAATATGTGTGTGTGTGAAGAACCCCTAATTATTTTTCTCAATATATTTGCATCAAGAATAAAAACTTAAATTCTACATTTACTAAAGTCATATTTTCACTCTCATCTAAATATATTCAATACATTTACTTTTGTTTACAATTATTTTTTGTTGACAGATTCTGTACATATTTTTGGAATAAAGTATGATGTTTTGATACAGGTACATACAATATGTAATGATCAAATTAAGGCAGTTGATAATGATTTGTTTTGGAAACATTGAAAATTACTTTTTTAGTTATTTTGGAATATGTTATACAATATTGTTGCCAGGCACAGTGGTATATGCCTGCAATTACAATTGCTCAGGAAGCTAAGGCAGGAGGATCACAAATTAGAGGTCCAAGTTGACAACTTAGGAAGACTGTCTGAAAAATATAATACAATGGGGAGGGGATGTAACTCAGAGATAGAAGGCTTCTGGGTTTGATCCTAGTATCACAAAAAGCAAACAAGCAAACAAACAAAAGACTTCATATATACTTACATGTGTATATAGGTTCACACATAAATATAACTATAGTCATGCTGTTGTTCTGTATTATAACTGTATTTGTGTATCCAATCAACAAATTCTATTTCACTTTTTATCCCACCCTTCCACATCTCTGGTAATCACTATTCTACTAAGTGCTTTGTACTTTTAGATCAATTTATTTATCAATTTATTTAGCTTCCACAATATGAATGAGAGCATTTGGTAGTAATCATTATGTGCTTATTTCTGGCTTATTTCACTTAAAGTTCATCTGTGTTTTCAAAAATTATGTGATTCTATTTGTTTTATGACTACATAAAATTCCATTATGTATATAGTCATATTTTTTATCTATTCATACATTGATGGACACCTGGCTATTGTGAATAGCTCTGCAATACACATGAGACTGCGGACATCTCTTCAACATGTTGATGTCCTATCCTTTGAACATATAAACAATGCTAGTGAGATTGCTGGGTAGACTGGACATTCATAAACAGAATAATAAAACTGACCCCTATCTCTCACTGTATACAAATATCAAAAGAAACTTGATCAATGACAGACATACAAAACAACCAACTTTGAAATCACTAGAAGAAAACATGGGGGAAATACGTCATAAAATTGGTATTTGCAAAAATCTTTTTGTTTTGGATAAGACCCTAATTGCACTGGAAACAAAGGAAATCAGACAAATGGGATCATATCAAAGTAAAGAGAAAAGGATAAGCAATAAAATGAAGAGACAATAATGTATAGAGTAAGAGAAAATATTTGTGAATATTCATCCAATAAGGGATTAATATCCAAAATATGCTAAAAACTCAAAGAATCCAACAGCAAAGATTAAATAATCCAATTTAAAAATGGGTAAATGATCTGAGTAGACATTTCCTAAAAGAAAACATATAACTGACTGTGCATGAAAAAAATACTCAATAACACTAATCATTAGGGAAATGCAAAACAAAATGACAATGAGATATGACTTATTTTTCCCACAAGATATGCCACATAGTTTTTGTAAACACTTCTCAAAGATTTATATGTCTTCTTTCTTACATGTTTCTACACAAATAATGTTATACAACTAGTAGATTTATAGCTTTGATTTAATTACAACCTATACATTTCTTTCTAATCCAGTGTTTTTCTTGATTAATCAAAGCTCTATTTTGAGCTAAAACTGGAATTCCCAATTTCCTGCTATATTTTACTACTGTCCAGTTCACATTCATACTCTTTCTCTTTCTTTTTAACTTACTCTACCTTAGACAGTCATCTAAACCACCACTCCTCCCTCCTGCTCACCAAACCACCGCGATTAAATCTGTCATCAACTGCAGCTAGTTGCTATTGTAATGGAGATTACCATCAATTATCAGAAAGGAAAACTCACCAACCTATCATTCCTTCCTATTTCACTCTATCTACTCTCCTTCCTAATTCCAACAAAAACTAACTCAGATAAATTCTATTATTGCATGTTGCTGCTATACCAAAAAGCACATTTTCAGTCTCAGAATCTTGGCAGGCAGAAACACCCAATTTAAAATTAAAATAAAATTCCAATGTATGTATTTGGAGGTATGACTTTTTATATGTTAAGACATATGAAGTTCATATTCACAGTATTGTTAAAAAGTTAGTTCTAGAAGTTTATCTTGAGTTTAAGTAAATTTTAAAAGGGTCTAAGTAAATAATAATATACACTGTGTGAAAAATTAACCTGTTAGATAAATTTCCTCCTGCTGCACAGTGGAACGAGCTTTTGATGTTGTCATTTGTGCAATTCCCATGACAAATAAAAGAAATGGGTTTCCACACTCCCTTCTCACTTCTGCATCCCTTCTACACATGTGTGCCCAGATAGGCACACTGATTCTGCTCCTTTATCCTTCCCATGCTCACCCACTTTAGGAACATTGGATGGAGGAGTTTTTCATTATTGCTTTAGGGATGGCATGTTCTTTTTTATTTTCTATCTCTTTGGGAAATCATTTAATTCTCAAGAGTCAATCAGTAGTTGTCATAATTCAAAGGACTTCAATTCAAAGAACATCAATTCATCTTAAATGTTTTATTTACAGGAGATGTTAATGACAGGTTGTGCACATTCTTGATTCTCATCTAGACCACTACTATTAAGATTTGGTTCTGTGAATCTCTTATTTTGTACCAATTTGGTCAGACCCATAAATTTTTTTCTAACATTTTGGATTAGCAGAATTTCAGCAAAAATATTCTCAACATATTATTTATTTTATGTTATTACCTATCTATTAATCCTGATAAGAATATACAGTTTGTTGATAATAGGATATCGTATTTAGAGAAGGTTTAAACCATACTATGTAAAATAGTCATTAATATTTCTGGGGACGCTTTGAGCAAACCAACAGTCTTATAGTAAAATAATTGCTTAATATGTGTCACATATTTATGAAGAAGTTTTAAATTTGGAAAATAATTTATGACTACTTTTTAATATATTTTGTCAAAGGTCTTTTATTTCTGAGGATACTGAATAATTTATTGAACATCTGTACAAACCACTCCACTTTTTTTATAATACAGAGTGTTGGCCAATTTTTTCCTATAAAAGATCAGACAGTAAATATTTTTGGCTGTGTGTGCCATGAAATCTCTTTTGCAACTATTCAACTCTGTGATTGTCTTGTGAAAACCGTTATTGGCAATACATAACCAAATGGGTGTATTTGTGTTTTATTAATACTTCATTTCAAAAGTATTCAGTATGTTAAATTTAGCCCATGAGTTACAGTTTGTCAATAACCACTCAGAAGGGGAAGCAAATGTTACTACTTGTGCATTTAAAAGGTTAGGAAGATATGACAATGTGTAATGCCTATTCTCTCAGAGGACTAGGTTAGTGGAGTAGATGAATGTGTCTTCATGATCGTAGTAGTTGTAAGAATCTAACAAAGTCCTTTATCAAGGTCCAAGTAGTATCTTACAGAAGTTTAGAAAAAGAAATAAAGAAAAAATTCAGAAAGAAGACATTTACTGTTCCCAAAAGATCAACTTTTAGGATAAGGGTTTTTCAGGCCTGACCTGAGGAGAAAAGCAGCCATTTTGCAGTATACAAACAATGCACACACCGTACAGAAGAGTTAACACAGCAGGCCTCATGCTGCTGCTTTCAAAAGAACCCATTTGGGAACTGTCCCTTGGCTGGCATGCTGAAATACAGCTGTTTTCCAAACCTATATGCTGAATACCTACTTTCCTTCTTAAAATATGAAATTTCAAAAAGTTGGCTCCTTTTTGCTTTTACATGACCAACCCCCAATATAACCATGGACTCTGTGTCTCAAGTAGGCTTTTCTGTGTACAACTATGGTGCATGTGTTGTATTTTGAAGCTGGAGGCACTGTGCACCCGTGTGTTTGTGTGTGTGTGTGTGTGTGTGCGCGGCGCGCAATGGGGAAGAATTGGAGAAGAACCTGAGAGGTCTTTTCCTAGGTCCCTTGAAACTCAGTCTTTGGTGTCTTTTCAATTGCATTAATAGTTTAAGATGTGAGTATTGTAGGGACACACCTTAAAATGGCGACCACATTAACAACACCCTCGGGGCAAAAGCCTCCCCTCAACTTCCATGAACCTGAGCAGCTTTACATCTTAGCAGACCTCTGCCCTGCAGGCCTTGCTGTATACTGCCTGTGCTGTTGACCTTTAAAATGATTGGCCCCCGCCTATATCTCCTCCCCTCGCTCCCTTTTCATATACCTGTTTCACTCCTCCATTAAACTGAGATCCTTCTAGACAGACTCCCGGCTGGTGTGGGTTTCTTCAGCTGTTGACACTCACCATCCTGTTTGACCCCCGTGCCCCCCCTGGCTGGTCCATGGGAGGGCACCCAACCTTTGTTGTTCTGCGTGGAAGGAACAAGTATAACTATCCAGAGTACTGAGCAGATCACTGATTATGTGCATGCTCTTAGGACACACACTTACACCACACACTCACTCACACACACACACACACACACACACAAACAAGGTCAATGACTGCAAAAACAAGTAGGTAATTTGTACTGTTCTATTATTTTCTTTTCTTGCATTCCATCCTATTTTATTCTATACCATTCTACTCTCATCCCATTTTAATTCACTCCACTCCATTATATTTAAATTTAAAGATGTTTGTTTCGCACAATACAACCACAAGTTCCATTAATGTGACACTGTTCCAGGTAGTCAAATGATCTGTTGTCCTAACTTCTCTACATTATACAGTTCCCTATCATCTACAGAAAGCACAGAGATTTTAGTGAAAATCATCGCCAAAATCCACATATAGTGGTGATACATTAGGTGTCACATAACAAATTATTCTAAAATTTATTGGTTAAACCAATACATATTTCTTATTTCATCATTTTATGGGTGATAATCTGTCAGAAGTCCCCACTAGGCTGAAATCAAGGCATTATCTGTGGCTAGAGACATTTTGATTTCCATCTGGACTATTTGTTTAAAAATTCACTCACATGGTTAACAGATCTTTACTGGCTATTGTCTGGGGAAACTAGGTCCTATAGAATCATACCCACAATATGGTTGCTGATTTCCCTCAGCAGGCAGCAAAAAAAAAAAAAGGAAGGCAAAAAGACATAAGCCAATGTATTCTTTGTAACCTAATTGTAGAAACGACATGCCAACACTTCTGCCATAGTGCATTTATTAGAGATGAGAAATTTCAGTCACACCCAAGGGATGGGTGTCAACAAGGGCATCAGCAGCAGCAAGCACAGGGCCAACTTAGAATCTACCCAAGAATCAGGAAGAAATAAAGAAAACAAGGTGAAGCTACAGCAGTTACAAGATGCTGCCAAAACACAAGGTCATGTTCGCTGTATATTCTAGTTATTCTATATCTGTACATTTTTATTGTAAAAATTATTTGCAAGCATCACCTCTGTTGGTCTTTATTTAAAAAGCTCACTGGCGACTGCTTATTTTTGAAGGCAGTCGTTAGCTTCTAAGCAACTCTAATTTGTCATAAATGTTTGAGCACTTTATTTTGTTATTTTATGCTATAATTATTTTATTTTGCAGCAGAAAGACAAATTTATGCGTGCTTTTATTTGCTGCAAGATTATCCAGGTATTTGAAGGGAGGAAAGAAATGGGAAGAGAAAAAAGATGAGGTCAAAGAGAATAAAAAGAATCATTATTGTAACTAAAATGCACTGAGTATTCATTATGTGTGATGCACAACTTCCACATTTTTCATACATAATATGTAAACAAAATTATATGTACACATATCAAATAATTATATATTGATAGTGTATTTAATATAAACATACAACTGTGCATAGTTATTTATTTATACACAGTAGATAGTACCAATCATACCTGTAATTATTTTCCTTAAAAATTTGAAGAAGGTAATTATTATTATTCCCATGCTACAGATGAATAGAAGCACCCTGCATGAGACCTGGAGTTTTAGTTAAGACAGTCTACTTAGAATACATATTTCTAACTTGACAGTGTCTCCTTACATGGATGCAAACATAAACTCAGGCATACACCATTTCTCAAAACTAAAATAATATAAATTACAAGAAAACAATCAAATGGGAGATATTGTTATTGTGTATGTCAAGTAAATAATAAATGTAGGTTATTTAAATAAATGAATGTCATAGTTCAATGAGTTTTCTGGAAATTGACCTAAAATAGGAATACAGTTCTTAAGTTTAGACACTTGCTTTACAGTATCAAAAATTCACACACACAAAAAAATTAAGACAATTACAAAATAATGTGTAGAAAGGGAGAAAGGAAGGAAAGAAAGAAAAGAGTGAAAAAACAGGAAACAAACCCTAAAACTTTATATAATTGTACTTATAACTTATTATATTTAAGGAACCAGAATGGATTATTACTCCAGTGGCATATCACTTATTGTACATAATTAAAGCACAGCACAACAAAAATTTTGCAATTTTAGAATTAAGGTAATATAATAAAGCTTTAATATGCAATATGATAATTGTACACTAAGGAATACAAACTTTGTAAACACAAATTAATCATGTTCAGAGTTTTAAAATGTAGCAATAATGTGTAATAAAACTTATTATCAGCATACAAATGTTAATATGTATAGTTTTTTTTTAGTTAAAAGAGACAAATTTATAGTTATTTCACTAAGCTCTGCAGGGTTCTGGAACAAAAGAACTTATTGAATTTAATATATTTCTCATAAATGTGTCTCAGAAGTATTAATTTCATGCTTGACACAACTTTTCATAGGCTTTGTGATTTTATGTCTCTGATTTACAACACACAAGTTTTGCTGGATGATAAACTCTCAAATTGCAGAAATTTTAAAACTGAAAGGAGATTTCTTTTTTAAATATAGCAAGGATGTTTGATTGGTTCAATATGAAATATGAAACTTGAAGTCAGTTAATTTTACCATTGATAATGTAACTATACTAGTTCTATATTTATTAGTGAGAATGAAATATGAATTAAATATTAGTCTTTATTTTTAATTTAGGTGGATTTATGTGAAACACAATAAAAATCTTAAACAGCAAAATAATCAAGAATGTAGAAATTCTTACCCCTTTGACAAGCACAAACAAAAGTAACTTAAAATAGTGTTAGTTGTTACAAAAGCAGTTCCTAAACTTTTAAAAATACATAGTGGACATAAGTAACCGCCTACTTTTAGATCAGGTATGGTTCTTGTTGTAAAAGGTATATTTTCTAATAGAATTTATATGTGAATGATGCTGAAACTATTGCAAAGTGATTGTTCTGTTCAGTGCAAAGAAGAAATAAAATGTGCTTTGTTGGGTAAGTAACAGGAGATGGTAGACTTTTCATTAGAAAGGACAGAGGAACAACAACAAGAAAAAGCCCACTGCAGGTGATATCAAAGAACAAAGAGAATAACAGCAGAAACAGCAGTGGGTTAAAGATGAATTGCATCTTCTTACAAATAACCAATACAAATAATGGTTTTTCAAGTGCATTCTATTTGCTAGCTTATGAACAAATCAATTGAAAGACTTCTGCTCATAAAACTCCTTACAAGTTGGAATAATAACCTAGCAAAATGATCCATGTAACTCCCCTCCTACAGTGCTTTTTAATACTGTAATCACTGTGCCTAGGGTGTGTACTGAGTGACAGTGCATACTTGTTGAAAGAATCTTATGGTTAAATTCTCTTTATAAAATTGATCATAATCAGTTTCAAAAGTTAGGGACCTCATCGCGGTGGGAGGTCAATGCACTATCAGAATTTTAACTTAAAAATGTCCTTGTTATAAAAACTATGATTGGCCTTTAGAGAAAATTTATCTATTTGTTTTGTATTGGAGATGTGTGTAATAAAAATGAATTATGCTTGGAAAATTTAAATATTTGAAGCTAGCTGTCTTGAGGAAATATTGGAATGATATTAATTTATGATTTCTCTGCACTATATCTGTGGATTCCCTCCCCCAACACCCTATTTCACAACATTACCCTGATTTTTATGGTAGGAAGGTTTTCAAAACCAAAGAAAATATACTTGAACATATCTTCTCTTGTATTTTCTGACACCTAAAATTATTAGAGACCATATCTTTCTGCCCAGAGGCAAGGATTATGGGACTGATCAAAAAGGTAGTCATAGATCCAGGGTGCACTGCTTGGCACGGAAGCAATTATTACCTGCCTTAGGGATTAAATAACTTTCTACTAAAAGGTCACTTATGAAAAAAACGATAGACTAAATATAAAGGATCTTCTATTCTTAACTAGCTACCACACAATTGGCACAACCCTATAAAGACGAGGGTTGCCATTATACCCAAGATTAAGTTTAATGTAATGGGATGGTTGTTCTATGCCTGAATTTGTCAAAAAAAAATTTAAAAAGGTGAATTGCATCACATATTTATTTTGGAAACAGTATATATCAATTATATGGCAATTACAATTATTCTCCTTAAATCTTGTCTTCCCTATGCTAAATTAAATTTCCATTTAGCTCTCACACTTGTCAGCTAGACTCCAAAGTACGGAGGGGTAACATAAGAGCAGACCTTATAGTGTCAGAAGAGAAATGGATTGTAGTCTTGTCCCCAAGGAGCATTCTAAGTTTTTACAGGTATAAAACAAAAAGAGCAATGCTATTAGATACTATTTGGGGCACAACTATGAGTTACCTTCTGCCAAGAACAATGCTGCCTGAATGTCCAACACATTTTTAATGCTTTGAACACAGATGTGCAGATTCCCTTTGATTTCTTCAGACATTTCTCAGGCTGGAAGGATTATATGAAATATGTCTCATCAATCCCAGGATTCATCATTTGGTTCATATCGTAGCATTTCTAAAATTGTGGTATATTTTCTAATCAGAGTTAACTGAGGACATTTCTTCATTTTTCTTTGCATAAACAATAGTGTTACCCTACTGAGCATCTTCCCTGGAGAGGATATCATGAACTCAGGCTTTCACTGAAGCATCTTTATGATGAATGTAGTTCCATTAGGACAAAGATGAATTGAGTTGTCTTTTAATTAAAATCTGTCTTGCTACATATCATGTTGATTTTGGCAAAATATGTCAGCAGAAAACAGAAATGCAGGTTTTGCTGTAGTTTCCCACCACTCTCAGAATTATTGAACTGAGGATTTGGGTAAATTCTGCCTTGCTGAACTTGATGACCTTGAGTCAGCTCTGAGAGATGTGAACAGTCTTGTTGTTCTGATCACATCCACCCTCAAACCCAATCTGAGGTCAGGAAGCAAAAGCTGGATCATCACCATGATTTTATCACAATGGTCTCTTGGGTGACAATCAGATGACTTCTGAGGTCACTGATAGATATTTCATTATCATTACCTACCAAACTTTATTATTTTTTAGAGAAAGGAAGCAATTTACATAAAGCAATTGTGAAGTTTTAGGTACCTTGATTGCCTTCGAGAATTATTTTCACTTCTTGGATTGTCATTTTCTGAATTTGTTTTAATTTGAATGAGCATAGGAATGTATGGCAGCCCAAACTGAAAAGACTCCTGAGTGTAGCTATCACTTCCTCAATCTGTTTCTATATTTCTGTTTATAAAACACAAGTTCCCATTAGCTCTTTTGGAATGACATCATATGGTTGACTCCTGCTGATCTCACTGGCAGGCCAAACCTGTCATCTCTTCTAGAGATATTATTGCTAATTGACCCATTCTTTTGAATGGTTGGTTTTTGGATTTTGGCACAAGACTTTACATTTATCACTAGAAAATGCTTATTAATTTGTTCTTTCTCTTTGTTGTCCAGATACTGTGGATTCTTTATTTTTTTTCCTGCAAAGTATGTGTCATGATCCTCAACTTTTTGGCATACACAAATCTATAACTATTTTAAGAGTAGCTACTGGTTGTGACCAGTTCAACTGTTAACTTGAACTGGCCACAATTATAGAAATGGGACTGAATTTAGATCTCAGACTTCAGAACTGTGGAAAATAAATTATTACTGTTTATAAGCCACCTAGTCCATAGTATTCTGTTATAGTTGTCTGAGTAAATTAGGACACCTCTAGTAGGTGGTCTCTGAAGGAGGTCTGTCTTTTCATTACTCAAGAAAACCTTGTTATATATTAATTGGCCTCTGGGTCCAATAATAAAGGATTGCATGAGTGAAGTTAAGAAATTAAATACATTATACTTGAATATATTCCTAGAAGCAAAACAAAAAGGAAGAATAAGAAAAATAGATTTGTAGAAGTCACAGCAGAAAATTTTGAAAAGGAATTATTTGGAAATAAAAAGTTCTCAAGAAACTTATAATATAAATTAAAAAAAAAAACTCCCTCTGCCCTAAATATCAGAGGGTTTTACTATTTTATGGCAAATAAAATTTTTTTTTACTTATTTCAGAATTTATTATGAGCCAGATGTGGTAGTGCATACCCATAGTCCCAACTACTTGGGAAACTGAGGCAGGGGGATCACCTGAGGCAAGGGGTTCCAACCCAGCCTAAGCAGCACAGCAAGATCTCCTGAAAAGAAAACAAACCAACAAAAACCAGAAAGCAAATGTATAGTAATCATGGCACTGTGGGATTGGCATAAATACAGGCATTCAGACTGATGGAACAGAATTGCTAGTCCAGAAACTCTCACATTTACAGTTAATTTATTTTCTGTAAGACCTGAAGACAATTCAGTTGGGACAAAAAAAAAAAAAAAAAAAACCAGAATTCTTTAAAGAACGGTGCTGGGATACTTGGCCATAGATCACAAAACTCTATTTTATTCCTCTTAGCCCACTTCACACATTTCTCATGCCTGCCTTGTGCCTGTATGCATTAGGTTTTTGAACATTGATCTAACCAATCACCAGTGCTCAAATTCTACATACCATTTCTCTTTTGTCTTAGTTCCTTTTGTGCTGCTCTAACAGAATGCCTGAGACTGGGTCGCTTATAATGAATGAAATTAATGGATCCACACTTTGGGAGGCTAGAAAGTTCAATAGCAGGGCACCAGCATTGTGTGAGAGTCTTCTTTCTGGGTGATAACATGGAAGGCATCACATAGCAGAAGGAAAAAGAGGGCACGAGAGGAGTGAACCCACTCCTGAAATAATGGCATTAGGCCATTTATGAGGGTGGAGCTCCTATGAACAAAACACCTCTTCAAGATTTCATCTTCTTTTTTAGTGCATTGTAGGGCATTATTGAGGCTTATTTTGACATATTCATACAAACATGAAATATTGTTTGCTCTAGTTCAGTTCCCAGTACTTCCCCTGTTCCATTTCCTCTCTCCTACTGGTTATTCTTCTACTTATTTATAATGTTTTGAGATTGGTCATTATAGATATACATAAAGGTGAAATTCACTACAGCATATTAATAATATTAACCCTTAAGTCCCAAGCCCTTTTTTTTTTTTTTTTTGAAATACAATTAGAAATGAAAATGTCACAACAAAACCCAAAAAAAAAAAAAAAAAAAAGTAGGTTGGGCTGGGCATATAATTCAAAGATGGAGCACTTTCCTAGTATTTGCAAGGCCCTGGGTTCAATTTCCACTACTAAAGAAAGAATTCTTTAAAAAGTAACTAAATGTATTCGATTTGACAATTTTGAATTTCTAAGCACTTAGGTGATCTTTAAAAATTGTCAGTATTTTTTTCAGGCATAAAATGGGAATAACAAAGCCCATCTCAAACAGTTGCTTTTGAGGAATAAGTAACATTACATTTTCTTGGAACACCACCATACACGCTGTTATTTCTTGTTGTTCAGGGAACATTTTCTTACCAGTTTTGTGATATTCAGGAAGCCTTAGGCAAACCTAGGAGAAAATAAAATGCTTTTTTCCAATCCTCCTACTATTCCCTATTTTAGTTCTAACTTAACACTTATATGTTATTCTTATCCTTTCCCTCAAAAAACCCCACAAGTTTTCCTCAGTCTCACATTGTAATGTTTAATCAAGTCCTGTCTTCCTTAGATAAATCGCCTACATTCGAACATCCCACTCATCAATTTTGATACTAATTTGTCTACCCCAATTTCCCATTTCCTCTGAAGCTTAGGATCTGAAAACCAATTTGATACAAATACCACTGGTAAAAATGTGCTTTACACATGAGCAAAACACATAATAATTTACATTCATGAATTTATTGAGGTCTTTTGAAAATTCAAATTTATATGCACACACACATACATGCATGTGTACTCTTTTTTTTTATTTACTTATTGATTCATTGAACACAAATGGAGTACAGCTATTGTTTCACTGGTTGTACACAAAGTAGAGTCACACCATCTGTGCTTTCATGCATGTACACAGGGCAATGGTATCTGTCACACACTCTGTTATTAATTTTACCCCCCACCCGCCCCCACCCCTCCCTTCCCTCTATGCTAGCTATCAAATACATATATATACATATTTTCACTCAAATTTTATTTTTATATTAAGACATATGCTTCTAAATCATAATACTGATATAAAATTTGATATTAGTCCCAGCCTGATAAAATAACATTGAAAGCATTCATAATACCGTTCTGTAAAAGATGTATTCAAAAATTAATTTAACAATATTGCACATGCCTGTAATCCCAGCTAATAGGAAGGTCAAAGCAGAAGGATCAGAAGTTCAAGGCCCTAAGCAATCTAGCAAGACCCTGTTTTAAAACAAATATAAAAAAAAGCTGGAGAGATGGCCTACTGTTTTAGCTTCTTTTTGTACTGGGGATTGGTTTCAATCCCCAGTACAAAAAGAAATAGTACACAAGTTCATAGTTTCATACATATTATATGAAAATTCTTAATTAAAAATGAAAATCTATTATCAAATAATTATATATAATGTTTTCTACATGCTTTTATTTTCTGGTTGAAGATTTCATGAAGATGACTGAAATGAATTATCAGCATATGTTGATTTCATAGAATAGTAGCTGGAGTACTTCCCCTCTGTGTACAAAATGAATGTGTAAAGAGAAGAGTTGTTAGCATTTGATGAAGCAATTAAAGCATAAGTCCTGAGGACATAAATATTATAGGTACATTACATATCGTACAATTATGACATACATCCTTTCTGCAAACAAATAGGATATTTAAGGGGTTACTGATGTGAATGCATTCTGAATAATTTGTAATTTCTACCTTCATAATGTGTAGCACAATCAGATGTTTTAAATGTATAAATGCATTTGTATTAACTTGTTAGACTTAATGGATTGGAAAATAATACAATAAAGTAGGCAGAGAGGAATAGCTATTAAACTTTTTTTTTCAGCCATTGATGATGAGATATTGTAGTGAGAGAACTTTTACATGAAACACTTTTTAAAAACACCTCTGTTTTTTAATTGACTTATTGCAATTCCAAATCACCATCTTATTGAAATCTCCAACAGATAATTAAATGCATTTATCATGAATTATTTCTCCGCATTCTTTCAATGAATATGTGTTGAACATGTTGACTACTTATTTTACACTAGGAAATATATATGTATGTACATACATATAAACAGATATCTTGTAGTAATAAAATTATGTAGATGTAAACAGAATACAAAATAGACACACACATATATATATATACCTATTAATAAGAAAAAAATTATGATCTCAATGTTTTACTCCTGGAAATCTAATAAACATTCTACAAACTAGAAGACTATTTCATAATAAATAAATATTTATTGTTAGGAAATTTGAAAGTAAATAGCTTTTAGGAATAAAATATTTTAATGGACATCATTGTCCCACATAGTACATATGGGGGTGGTTATTCAGCAACAAGAGCCATAATCACAACAAAAATACCATTGTTCCAACTAGCTTGTTTCTTCATTAAAGGAATCTTTTTTCATCATTGATGTTTACAGTTAATAGCAGCTAACATCAGATTTCTTCTGGTTTTGATCACCGTAAATTTATTTTATATAATATGCATGATTGCTTAGGGGAGTTTATATTCACAGTAAATTGAGAAAAAGTCACAGAGTTTTCATATATTCCCTGCCCCACACATGCATAGCCTTTCCCATTATTAACATACCCTACAATGGTAGAACACTTATTATAATAGATAGACCTACATTGACACATCACTATCACCTGAAGTTTGTAATTTACACTGGGGTTCCCACTTGGTGTTCTACATCCTATGGGTTGATAGATGCTTGCTAATATGTATCTTCCACTGTATTATTACACCAAATATTTCATTGCTCCCAAAAATGTCCCCTGCACTGTTCCTTTCCATAGTTTTTCCTGCCTAGTTCTGTAAACCATTAAATATTTAAGTTTCCATAGATTTCTTTTTCAGGAATTTCACATTGTTGGAGCAATACATTGTAACCTTTCCAGATTGGCTTTCACTTAGTAATGCACATTTGAAATTCCTTCTTGTTTTATGGTCTGATAGCTCATTTACTTTTAGCAATCAATAATATTTAATTATCTGGATGCACTGTATTTTTATTTATCCATTCATCTATTGGGGAGCATGCTGGTTGCTTCCAAGTTTTGGCAATTATAAATCATGCTGCTGTCAACATCCACGTGCAGTTTTTCATGTAGACATAAGCTTTTAAATTTTTTTGTAAATGTTCAGAAACACAATTTCTGGATCTTATGATAATAATATGTTTAATATGTTCAAAAGTGGCTGTACCACATTACACTCCCACCAGTAATAGGTAAGAGTTTCCTGTTGCCTCACAACCTGGTCAGCGTTTAGTGATGCCCCTGTTCTGGATTTTGGCTATTCTAACAGGTGTTCAGAAATTCCATGGGCTTTCAGATGCAAATACTTAAGTATATTAAAGGACAGGGATTCAGGGGTAACCTGTGGTCCAAATGTGATAATTAACAATGTGGCCTTAATCACCTAAGCAAAATATGAGGTTTGAGAAGAATTCAAACGTATTTTGTATAAGTTATTCAGTTTCAGCTTTAGAAGATATTTTCAAAATTCTGTGAAATTCAGTGAATGTTTTATCCCCCTCTTAAACTGATTTCCAATTCTCTTTGATATCCTCTGGGTAGAGAGTTTACTATATTTTAACATTCCGAAATATTGTCAATGTTATGTTCTACTTTTAAAATTAGCAAATAGCATTTTACTTTCTGATTAAAGCTTATATTTAGGATTACTTTCCTTGTATTTTCCTATAACTATTTTATCTGCTAATGTTTTTAAAAAGGAAGACTATCTATGATTCCAAATATATATTTTACATGAATATATTTTAAAGGGAGACTGAGCCCTTGTTGTCTGGGCAGTTGTGAAAGACAATAATGTGAGAAAAACCTTACATTGACTTAATTCTATTGTTGTTTTAAATATTTTTCAATTTTTAAGATTTAACTTTGTATTTATTAATTTTATCAAAACATACTAAATAACTTGTTCCTGTCCTTAGTACTTATCTGTGGTGATTCTGCAATATTTCTTTTAATACTTTTTAAAATTTTTACTGATGGTGAATAAATAGTAAATTCTCTCAGAATCCAACTTTAAAAATTTTATTCCACTCTATTTTATAATTTTAGTTTGGATTAACATGCATTAATTCTGCATATCAATAGGTTTAATTGTAATATGTCAGCACTAGCATGCAGTGTATACGAATCTCTTTTTTGGTGTGTGATACTGTGGATTGAACCCAGGAGTGATGTACCACTGAACTATATCCCAGACCTCTTAATTTTACTTTTATCTTACTTTGCGACAGGATCTTGCTAAATTGCAGAGGCTGGCCTCAATACTGTGATCCTCTTGCTTCATTCTCTCCAGTAGCTGGGATTACAGGCATGACCCACTGCACCCAGCTCCAACCTCTGATTTTTATATTTCTTTTGAAACTTTTTTATTCATTCTAATTAGTTGTACATGACAGTAGAATGCATTATGCATTTTGATAAATCATACATAAATAAAGCATAATTTCTCATTTTTATGGTTGTACATATTGTAGGATCACATCATTCATGCAGTCAGATTTGAATATGAGGTAATAATGTCTATTTCACTCAACCATACTTCCTACCCTGTTACTCCTTCCCCTTCCTTCACTTCCCTCTAGCTAATCTAAAGCAACACTATTCTTCCCTAGTTCCCCAAACTCTATTTTTTTTTTAGAGCAAATTCATTTATTTTCTTTCTTTTTTTTTATTTACTTATTGATTCATTGAACACAAATGGAGTACAGCTATTGTTTCACTGGTTGTACACAAAGTAGAGTCACACCATCTGTGCGTTCATACATGTACACAGGGCAATGGTATCTGTCACACATTCTGTTATTATCTTTACCCCCCACCCCACCCCCACCCCTCCCTTCCCTCTATGCTATCTATCCTTCCTCCATTTTACACTCATACATTGCTGGTGGGAGTGCATGTTGGTGCAGCCACTCTGGAAAGCAGTGTGGAGATTCCTTAGAAAACTTGGAATGGATCCACCATTTGACCCCGCTATCCCACTCCTTGGCCTATACCCAAAGGACTTAAAATGAGATTAGTACAGTGATGCAGCCACATCAATGTTCATAACTGCTCAATTCACAATAGCTAGATTATGGAATCAACCTAGATGCCCTTCAGTAGATGAATGGATAAAGAAACTGTGGTATATATACACAATGGAATATTACTCAGCCATAAGGAAGAATAAAATTATGGCATTTGTAAGTAAATGGATGATGTTGGAGACTGTTATGCTAAGTGAGATCGGCCAATCCCAAACTCTATTTTTAATAGCCTTTTAAAGAGCTGATTTCTCTCTGATTCTGAAGATAGCTTTTATTGATCTTTACCCATTATCACTGTTGACAAAATCGCCTTCCTTCTTATTGTTATTATTTGCAAATGACTTATTATTATCACTTAATAATTACTTTGTGATGTCCTCTGTTTTTTTTTCTTGTGGTCTCATTATGATGTTTAGATGTGGAATTACTTTAATTCATCCTGAACAGACCATTTTAGAATCAGTTTCTAAGAAGTTATTACTAATTTATTTTGTCAATGCTATCACCTCATTTTCTTGAAATTTTCATTCGAAAATTTGTTAAGTGCATGTCGATCATGTAATTCATTCCTTAAAATGCCTTATATTCTCAACATGTTGGTTTTGCTAGATGGTATCACAATATTATTTCCTATAATTACTTCCATTTCTTCATCCATGTATAATTTTTCATTCTTCATCAACATAGAAATAAGGTCCCCAAACCACAAGAGGCACAAATTGATGGACTAAATTCTTAAACATTGTCTTTTCTTTAAGCAGAGTATGTAGAAAATTAAATATTCAGAATTATTTGCCAGAATATATGTATTTTTAAAATTTATTTGTACTCTGTGGTTTTATTAAATTTGGAGTCTGTTTGAAGGGTACAAATTTATGTACAACTGGAAATGAAAATATATCACAAAGACGCAAAGTCTTGGCCTTAAATGGGAATGAAATCCATACCTGTAAGTTGGAAGATCAACATTTCCTCCCAGTTCCCCAAAAGAAGCTTCACTATCAAATTTTCAGTTTACCACTCTGCATAATCAAACTATTTAATACTTTCTGGTTATTCTCTGAGTACATAATATTATTTTGTGTTTCGTGATGGCATTCATACAATTTTCTAGCACACATTTTTTTGCATCATTTAATTGTCCACAATTCCAAAATCAGAAGTCAGAATTTAATCCAAAGAATCATTTTTTAAAAAACTATTCACATAACTGCTTAAACATGTGAAGAAGGGCTTATTTCCATGATAAAAAAATAATGTATCATGAGTTCAGTAAAATTTTCTAAAATTTGAAAAGCAAGAAATTTATTTTTATGGCTGTAATCACCTCTCCCCTAAATAGTTAAAACTCCATGAATTCTTGATAGGGATGCAAATAAAATAAATCACAATGTTGTTACACAGCTCTTAATTCCTATCATACAAGTGTCATGGAAGAGTGTAAGTCCATGTTTGTGATGTTTAATTGTTGAGAGTTTTCAAGACCATTTCCTCCCCCCTTCCTTCTGCTCCTTGTCTGGTCAAGCTAACATCAAAGCTCTGATAATCCCTTCTATAGCATCAGCTAGGAGTACTAACCCATACAAGTTGAAATTTACCCTGGTTACACCTCTTCACATCTATAAAAAATGTTCAAGCCTGTGTCCTTCCTGCCTTTTCAACCACTTTGGATGTGTTTGAGACCTTCCATATTCTCCCCAAAACCCTGATTACATGAGGGATAACCCTTTCATCCTTTTGGCATGTTATGTGTTTTGTGATCAGTTTTGACACTGAAATAAAATTTGGGGTGGAAGCCCATGCAGTTTTGGTGCAGTAATTACACAACAGAAGACTATTTGGCAAAACACTATAAAATGTGAATCTTGCCATGATTTACTGAGAATAGTCGTTATTATCACTCAACATTTTTTTATGAAAAAAAATCAAAAGATATTGCTTAAAAATGAATTTAAGTGAAAAATGTGCATATTCTGAATGATGAAATTTATTCAAGAACAGGAATTCTATAATCTATGCTGAACACGATATTATATAAAAGCATTATTTCCACTTCTCATATTATACAAATTATGATATACCTAGGGAAATATTAGGGGATCATGTCAGAATTTCGAATGATTATATTTATATTTATATTATTTTCTTAAATTTCAGACTTTCTTCTGAGTGTATTTTTGTATATATCAATATTTATATATTTTAGACTATTGATCCATACCTCACATACAATTAAGTTAATATCAAATATAAGGAATAATAATGGAGGTAGGTTGGTTTTCTTTTCTGAGATTGTTTTCAAGTAAATATTTAAGCCAAAAATAAAGTAAAATATCGGCTGAATTATACTTGGAATGATTTCAGAGGAAATGAATTAGATAAAGACTAGAAACAATTGTTTCAAGTCACAGTATCCACATCAATAATATTCTGAATGTGGTCAGAGCTGATCACATGCATGCTATCTACAACACCTGCTCCTTACTAAATACTGAACCGTCTGGTGAGCACAATGAGGTCATTTAAACAGAAGTAAATGATACTTGAGAAATCCAACTGACTCTTTTACAAACAGCCTTATTACACAGTATGTCTATGTCTATAGATTTAAATCATGCTTGATTAATAAGAAAGGTGAACAGTATCTTTACAGTCATTTTTCAGAGGTTTAAATATACTCACTTTGTTGAATACTAAAAGAGTTAAATGAGATTTTAATGGACTAACTGGTAAAGCAAGTGGCTTGTTTTAGTATATTTTTTATTATTACATTTTATGGAACTCATGATAAAGAGAACAGTCAGCATTTTAACTATTTTGTTATAAAAATCATAAACTAATCTATGTATACCAACAGACAAAACTTCACAAAATATCCAAATCCAGGTTGAGGCAAATATGTATTATATTAAATTTGCTGATTCTTTTCAAGCAAGTATAATTACCTGCAGAGAAATCTGTCATAAAATAACAGAAATGCCTAAACAATGATATAAGATGAATTGTTCAAAGCCATCTGAAGGCAAAGAACTGAGCAATAGCTGCTATGTTATTTGATTTTTGACATCAGAATAACTTTAATTTGAAGTCAAACCTTTTATGTATGTTTAATACATTTTCATTGTATTTTATTCATTAAGGCATATAAGGTGTCAGTTATTATTTTGAGAAAATTGACAAACTTACTCTTCTTTCACTACAAGAGTCAGTTATGTGATACCAGGAAAATATATGTTATGACTTCTAAATAAGTTTAGAACATATAAACTTTGACTTCTAAATTTATTTACAGTTCTCAATTTATTTTCCTGGTCCTGTAGATTGAACCCAGGGTGTCATGCATGCTAGGGAAGCACTCTGTCACTAAACTCTGACTTCTCTACATAGAGTAATTGTATGCTTATTTTTTGTCAGTCTAACAATGTAATCCAATGATGAATGTAAAATCAGTAGACCTTATAAATGACATACTCCATTCAAGAAAATAATTCTTCATATTCCTTTAATAAACTACTTTTAAATATATGCATATATGTAATTAAGAATTGCATACATTCACCTATTCAGGCTCCATCAACTTTTTTTTCTTTTTGGACTCCATCTTAAACCAACAGGTGCTTTACCATTGAGCTCCATTCCCAGCCTTTTTTTATAATTCACTTTGAGACAGGATCTCAATACATTGTTCAGCACCTTTCTACACATGCTAAAGCTAGCTTTGAACTTGCAATCCTCCTGCCTTTGCCTCCCAAGGTGCTGGGATTACAGGAGCACACCATCATGCCTGGACCCAGGCTCAATCTTCAATATCAAACAAGTAGATCAGCAGATTTATCTAGATAAGAACAGCTGATATTAGAAAAGGAAAAGAAATTAAAAGAGTTGATCCATTGAGCAGATCGAAATGTTGAAGTTACAAATATAATTTACTCAAAAAAGAAAGTGAATAGCACTATGTAGACATGTAGAATGTGGATCTTATTTTCTGAGGAAGATTGATTTTTTTATGATATTTGATAACATAAAACCTAGGTCCTTATTAGGAAACCAAACCAACAAGTAAACAAAAAAATCACTTCCCTTTTAATTAATTGGTGTTTTACAACAGAGTGGTGGGAGTGAAAATTTCCAAAAAAAAATCTCCACAAACTACCAAAGTAACAGTTACTAGTTTGAGTGGTATACAAATATTCAATAAAATGTTTATCAGGTAAATACAATAATTCAAGGATATACTCTGGATGCTCTTGAATTCACAGATTTCCTTGATAAGAATTTCATAGAAAATAGATATATTCTTACTTTAATTTCAATACCTATACAGCTAATTTGTTTTTATAAAATTCTTAACACCAATATTGTTTATCCTGGCTATTTTAAAACACTATATGTTATGCTATTGTTAACATAACAGGGAAGAACCAAATGTGGTCTGAATTTCCCAATTCATTGACTCATATTTGTTCAATAACAGCAGTATGCAAAGAAACTGTTGAAACTTAAAATTAAATAATTGCCTGGAGACAAGTCTTAGATGTTCGTGATGAGATTTCTCTGATAATCTTTTTAGAATCTTTTGTTTAACACAGATTTTTTGAGTAAAACTAAATATCTGCACCCTGTGCTAGCTCCTGAATGTCCTTAAGTGATTAAGACACAGGCCTAACCTTCACACAGCAGAAAGGCTAATGAGAAAGCCAACATGTGAGACTTTGTCAGGGTCATGGTGCCAATGTGAATAATTCTTCAATGTGCATTTTACTCCTATCTCCGTTTTTCCTCTTGTATTCCAAACAACCATTTAATTTTTCTACTGAAGACTAAAGCAGAAATAAAAAATTAAAAATACTTCAACCTAGTTTAGAGATGGAGACATTCTTATTCAGCAGTGTTTTACCCTCTAAAGTTTTCAGAAAGAGAGAGGAGTATTGCAATTACAACCAAAAATGACAAGTTTATTTGTAGGGCTGTGAAGTAGAGAAATTGAAAGAGATGAAGAGATCATCTGGACATAGAAGATCACTTGGATACAGAGCAAGGGAGACTGTCCTGGGATGTCACAGAGTTTAATTTGAAATTCATTGTTCTTGTTCACTTATAAACATTTTCATTAGCAGATGTCAGAGACTATAGGCAACCTACATGGATACTGGGAGCAGAAAGGGAGAATATAGGCTCCTGACCAGTTTAGATCCAGATCTGTGAGAGAGTCTCTATTTGATCTCGGGTATTGATAGACATACTACCATGTTACTATTTGTTCAGTGGTACAAAGACAGAATGTATTTCTATTGAAACAAAGATGGAAGTTACTACCTCTGGAATAAAGAATATTAGGGATGGCTTGAAAGAAAAAGAAATTCTTCCATGTTTTATGAATAGTTTGATGAATGTTTATTTTATTTATTTATTTATTTTTGGCAGTGCAGGGGATTAAGCCTGATGAATGTTTATTTTAAATGGAATAATTCCACAGACAATCCTGGGGAACAACATCTGCCAAATTGTATTGCTATATGATAAGCATGATCAAATATGTAACAAAAAAAATCACACCATTATGTATAATTATAATGCATCAGTAAAAGTATGTAAATATCATTGAAAAAGAAGAAAGGGAAAAAAACAGTGACTATTTCACCAAGATCTGAGTATTGGTTTATCACATCAGACAGTATAATTGAAGCAAGAATGTCAAAGAATGTGAACAGTGTTGGAGGAAGAGAGATGTTAATAAAGCCTAAAGGAGGAAATCAGGTAGTGGAGCTTGCATAGACCAATGACTTCTATGGAAGGGTTCATAGAAATAAACATCCTCTCCATTGTTAGGACTTCCCCAGCCATATTTGAAGAGAAAACAGAACCAGAGAAGAGAGCTGGAGCATCTACAAAGGTCAACCTTCTGGAATACTCTGACAGAAAAGGGAGGAGCAGCTCTTGGGAAAGCATCCATGCCAACTAACTGCTTTGGTCGGGCAGGGATTCAAAGGAATGATTTCTCAGATGTACTTGTGATCTGTCAGGGTAAGGAAGGATTTAGCATTGAGGAATGGGGTATAAAAGGCTATGAAAGTATGGCAATGTATGCCATCCTCATTTTCTAAAATTAGATTTAACTGAGGCATACAAACACAGAAATTGCACAATATTAATGCAGGACCATGTCATGCTTCAATACATGTATTCACTCTGTAATCAAACCAAACATCTCCTCAAATATTTATCACTTTGTATGGTGGAAACATTCAATATCCTTTCTTCTAAATTTTTGAGAAATACAGGGCACCATCAATATCTACAGTCACTCTACTCTGCAATACCACATTGGAACTTCTTATTCTTCCCTAACTACAAACTATTACCCCTTGATCAACAGTTCTCCGTCTCCCACTCCCCAAAAGCACATTGTGGGGAGATATTAGAAGGTAGAACAGGGAGCAAATAGGAATATATTAGGGGATAGGGCATAATACTTGATCACTGAGCTTGAGCCCACATGTGGGTACACTAACACTCCATGCATCTCTGCAAAGGTGTGAGCTCAATTGTTGCACTGGATATCAGTTACAAAACATAAGTTCAAATATATGACTATTAAGAATTTCAAGACACGACAGCAGGGTATTAAAGCAAGTGCAGTGCTCATTTTGAAGATGGAGTCCTCTGCAACCACATAGCTTCATAGATTGCACAACAATTGTTCCTTGTTCACGAGCAGTACCTTCTGAAATTGAAAAGAAAAGAAGTGAGCTCCAAAGATTAGTCTCTGTGATTGAACTAAAGCCTCTTGTGTGGGGATGTGTGGCAAATGCTGCCAGGGGATTCAAAGAACTGGGGGTTTCACTGAAAGAGAGAAAAAAATCTGAAATGATAATAGGTTATAGTCAAATAGTAGGATTTAGATGTCATTGTTTCAAAGAGTAGTGGGTGAAGGCAAAGAGTCAAACTGATTTGTGACTAAAGGAAGTCAAGTGAAACAGAGCAGAGATGACAACTGATGTTTAGGGATTACGTGCGGTTGAGGATCTTGAAGGACTTGGGGTGGATGGAGAGATGATTACTGTGTTGGAGGAGATGTGCAGAAGTGATGGCTGACCTGATCTATTGGGGAACTGGTTAGGTAAAATGAGGGAGAGAATGATTCAGGAACCAGACATTTTTTTTTTCTTTTTATCAATTCAGAGACAATAGCCAGAATATTGGGATTGAGGACAAATAGGTCATGCCCTCCTGAAGAAAGACTTGTGTGTTAAGATCTTAAATGGAGTTGCTAGGATATGAAAGGACCCCTTGATTCTACATGATATGGAACAGCTGGTAACTGACATTATAAAGCAAGGCAGGAGTTAGAGCATCAAGAATATATTTCATAATTTAATTCTGGCCAGGAGGTGAAGTGCAGTTATCATGAAAAGTTTTAGGATTAGTGATGGTTAATAATAAATGCTGTGCTGGGAAACATACAGCACCCTTTAGAACCTGGGCTATGCAGTTCTCCTTTTCTAGTGTTAACCACCATGAAAACTCACTTTATATCTCTGTGGTGGAGAGACACCAGGGTGGCCCCTTGAAGCCAAACCCTGGATCTCATGCTGTTGGTGAGCCCTTTTCTCTGGGTGAGAGAAGGACCTGAGACAACACTTAACTCAACAGAATACAGGAAAGTTGATGGGATTTCTCTTGTAGGATAAAATTACATAACATTGCAACCCATGACGCCTAAGTTAATGGTCCATCCTTGGAAATAAAAGTCCACATTGGGGTGGCCCTCATGGTATTGAACTATTCAGCTGCTCAACTGCAAGAAACTAAGGCCCGATATCAGAGAACTTACAAGGACCTGAATGCTGCTAACACCCACGTGAACTAGAACTGGAGTCTTCCCTAGTTGAGCTTCCGCAGAGGCAAAATTGCTAACCATCATCTTGACAAAAGCTTGCTGTGGCCCTACAGCAGAGAGCCTGGCTAAGCCATGGCCTGACTCCTGACCATGGAATCTGTGAGAAAGTCAGGGTGCATTGCCGTAAACTGCTCAGTCCATGCTAATATGCTGAGGGGCACTGGATGATAAATAAAATCTCAGAATCCCAAGCTTCTGACGTATATATTTGACGAAAGTCCATTTTTCACATTAAACTGCTCCCAGAGATGTAAAGGAATTCTTGGAAATTTGTTGACTTGACCATTAAACATAAAGTGTCTGAGAATGAGGATATTTTTCATATTTAGATAATCTAAGTACATTAGATTTTATAAATGCTTGGCCTATAGAGAGCACCAGATGGGGACATACCCAGAGATTGCCCCATTAGTCAACTTAGAATGCCAAAAATAATCATGTTTTAGTCACACATTAAAATGCCTTGCCTGTCTCACCAAGGAAATTTAAATCTAAAATAAATTTTCTCAACAACTACATATTAATTTAAAAAAATAAGAATTTAGTGCTTGTGGTTTGAATCTTCACAGGAACAAGAATTAAAAAATTAAATAAAGAGTTCTTGGTTTGATGAACTTTCTGTTTCATATGATTATCTCTGCTTTGGCATTTATAGGATATTTTATAAGTACCATTATATATTTCTTAATTCATATGGAATTTAGCAGTTCATTTCGATAGATATAAAATCAGTCTAGACTTAAAGACTAACTTAAGATAAATACTGCTAGAAAAGATTTAAAAGGTCTGAAGTCAATATTTAGTTTTATTCACAGATAAGGATAATTACATTCAGCCATTTTTTTGATTTTTGTGTTTATTATTGTGCTTTCAGACCACAACCATTGACTGTACTCAGATTTTCTTCAGCTAATACAACTGAAGAGATGCAATATTTCATTTGGTCTTTCTAGTTTTAAGACATACCTCCCAGAAGCATTAATAGAGTATTAAAACATAAGTTAAAATGGGATATATAGATATGTATATATATATATAAGAAATATTATTGAAACAGGCAGAATTTTTTTCTAAATAACATAAAATTTCCTACAAATTAAACATGATCTTCTGCCGGATGACATTAGGAGAGAAAATAAAAGAATAAAGTAATAAAATATTAGAAGTGTCAAGCTTGTCAGAAAATATTAACTGCATACTCAGTGTTTCTGGCAAAGGGTTCAACTCTTGTTTAAGAATAAGGAGATGAAAGCCCTGTCCAGAAGGATGGGCATTAGATCCTGGAATAAGCTTGTGATGATGACCAGCTCTTCTACCAAGGGTCAGAATAACTCATCACAAGTGAAGCAGGCCACATAGAGGACAATCCTTCATACAACAGTGAAATTTAACAGAATATGCAATGGAGACATTAAATATATCATTTTTCCTACAAAAGTGCCTTTTTCCCTCTGCAAAAGTGCCTTTTATTTGAAAAGTTTCAGTATAAAAACTAGAGAAAGAACCATTAGCATGATTTGGGTAGATTCTCCCTCTATGTAGACTATCCTAGAAGAAGGAGATAAATTTTCAATAAATGAACCCAGTTAAGAATGATGATTAAGAGAAAGGGAATAGATCTGTAATAATAGAATACATGCAGACATCTAACCAGACAGGAGTGAAGGAAACTGAATGAACTGCTACCTGAAAGAGAGTTTGGTTGAGTTATAGCTTTAAGGGAAACATGAATTAGGAACTGGGCTTGGAAAAAAGGATGTGCATCTTGGAAAGGTGTTGAAGAACTTGAAAATGTCTTGTGTGGTCCTGGCCTAGGATAGAAAGGGAAATGAGAGTTGTCATTAAAAATGCAATAATTGAGTCAGGTGCAGTGGCTGTAATCCCAGTGGCTCAGTAGGCTGAGGCAGGAGGATCTCAAGTTCAAAGACACTTTCAATAATTTAGGGAGGCCCTAAGCAACTTAGTGAGACTGTGTCTCAAAATAAAAAATAAACAAATAAAATGACTGTGGATGTGGATCAGTGGTAAAATCTGGCTTCTGGTTTCAATCCTTGATCCTTAGTATCAAAATAAAATGAAAACAAATCAAATCAAACAAAAAACAGTGATTTAATTTAGATCTTACCTGAAGTCACTCTCATGGAATAAATAAAAAGCCTAACTTTCAGAGTCACACTTTAGCAGGTCAGGTTCCTTTTCCTCTCTTGCTGACACTCTTCTATATCTATTAGCTTACTTGAAAAATTGCTTTGAGAAATATGAATGAAAGGGATTTTTATTTCATGTAGAGTGGTTCTCTTATTTCAACAACAGAAGGAGAAATCAAGGCACAGTGAAGTTACCCAACTCTCAGAAGGAAGAAGTCCTGGCAGGATTCAATCCAGGGGGTTGCCCATCAAGCTGGTGGGCTTATTTCTTTCTGGACTTCAGAATTCCTTTTAGAGAACTTTATAACAGCTAGATTTCTTTGATTCAGAAAACTTGCCTAATCAGTGAGACTGAAAAGGCAAATGGGAATATTGTAGTAAGCAGTCCAAGAAAGATCAATTTGTCAGATTTGACAAGAACCACAGAGGAAAGGATCTACTTTTCTTGGATGATTAAACCAGCTACTATTGAGTGAAAACATTTACTTACTGTCATGAAAAATAGATCAATTAATGTACTAACATTTCAACTTCTTTTAGAATTAATTAGATAAGGCCCAAGACAAAAAATTGCAAAATGTTGGCAAACATAACTCCTACAGATTTATAATTAACCTGAGTCCTTGAATGGACTCATTCGGCCCCACCCCAACACACAATTTAACTTAGTGCCTGAGGTAAACATCTGTCATGTCAAACCACTGATATTTGGGTGGAAAGTTCTATTTATTTATTTATTTTTATAACATCACACTAATAAAATGCAAAAGTCAAGCATACCTCTGTGTATTTGCCTCATAAATAGGAAAGAAATAGTTAGGACTAATGATTCCTTTGAGGAGAACCATTTTATAACATTTTAATCATGTGATTTGTTCTGACCTCTCAATTCTTCTACTTGGAAGAACATACATCTCCTTCCATATTAAACTTATCTTACATCTAAATTGATCTCCTTCCACTGTCCTTCCAATAGCTTCACCCTAGCCTGATCTCTACATAAAGATAACAATACTACTGGTCATAATATTTCTATTCCTGTTTAGGTCTTCTAATTTAGGTTTATTCCCATTAGAAACCTGTTACATAAGTCTCTTTTTGTCTTACTTTCCATATCTAATTATCATATTAGTCAAGAGGTTGTTTTAGTCAGACCCTGCTAATTTATTCATGCACACACTCAATGCTGGATCCATTTATAATGTTGTAGGAGGACATGATACACTTTAACTAAATGGGACATTCATGTTAATGATCCCTGCTGGAGGACTTGGAAAAAGAATGAAGAGCACTAAGAAGTTTTATGTGAGCCACGTAACTTGTCCATTGGCAGAGCACTTTCAAGCAATGTTAGTAACACAAAGGGAAGAGAATAAAAGATGAAAAACATGTGAATTGGTAGAAATTTTACATAGTATTTCAGTGAATCCTGTTATGCTTCCCAGGTACTGTTCTGACAACATGAAAAATGCCAGAATCCTTTGTGTGCTGTGGAAACCTTTGCCAAGACTCTGAAAATATATCAGGATCAGCAACTTTATTTTCAGGAAATAAATATGCTTTCCATTTAAAATCGTCCTGATATTTTGTAATTATAAAAGCAGTACATCATATTTGTAAGACGGAGGAAGATACACACAACCATATTTTAACCAAGTAAGATTTAAACCAATAAAAAACGTATTGAACTGTGATAGGTGTTCATCTGTACATTCAAGGATTTCAATAGCCCACATATTTATTCCTGAAAAATGTATTAAAAATCCAAAAATGATCAGAAAAATGAATTTAATATGTTTTAAAGGTATAAGGAAAAAAGCAGTTCTAAAATTATTTATACATTGTTTCAGGAATTTCTATATGTTCATGTATACCGTTAGGTGTCAATTTTCTACTTTAGTTCTAATAACTTTAACCAGAACACATGCAATAATTTTTTAATGTACTGTTAAGTCATATGGTTTTAATAAATGCTTAAAACCTATGAAGAAACTTTTAAGCTCCTTATAAGTATACTTTATTATCCGTTTATCCTATAAAAATGTGGAACTGTGTAGTCTGATATAACTCATGCATAAAAGGAATTGTAAAGCATAAATTTGGCATTCTTGAATTTTAGGATTGTTCATCTTAAATTCATGGCAGGCAAGCTGTTAGTTATGTTCCAAGTAAATCCTGAAATACATTTTGTAGACCATGGAAAATAAAAAGAACTGAAGAATGAAAAGTGGAAGGTTTGTGTGCTATGTGGGTCGCACTCAAAAATAGATCATAAAAATCAAACTGCAGCAAACAAGGTATATTTTTAACAATGGCTTTTGAACATCAGGAATCTAAACCAGAATCAAATACTTTCTGCAAATACCAGTTTTTCTTTTCCCCAGATTCAATTTCAATCTGTCTAGGCATGCTGTCCGATGAGGCTTTAAGTGTGTGATACAAAGCAGCCACTGAACACAACAAAATCAAGACCAGGCCTCCTCACTGGTTCCGTCCTGCTCCATGACAGTCAGCTCCACTCTTCTGCAAGACTTTGTTCCATCTTCTTTTACCACCAAATGATTCCAGTGTTTCACATTGTATGTTTACACAGGAAAACTTTCCCTCCACCCACTATCACCAGGATTCATTTATTCTCATTCTTTCTCTATTCCTTTCGCTCACCTTTAAGAAACTTTTCTCTATCAAACTACTGTGTTTCATTTGCTTATCTTTTTTGGTTTTGAGTCTGTTTTTCAATCATAAGGTTAAAGAGATAGAGAGAAAATGGTCCTGCCTTAGATGACAAGCCTGATAGGAATGTCACTGTTCACATAAATATCAATGTCTTGAGCCTTGGTGTTGCATGAAGAATAAAAAACAGGAGTCACTTAAAATCTGTAACCAAAGGCATTATATATAGTTTTTTTCTATATATATATTTTAAAGGTATAAATATATATTAAATATATATAAATATATAATTATATAAATATAAATATATAGGTATAAATAATATACCTTAAAAAAGCTGGGTGGTTCAAAAACTGAACAAATGAGAGTCTCTTTAAAATATGAATAAGAATGAATGATAATAGAAAAAAACAAATTACAAAAAGGATGTCATGATGTAAATACGCATTCCAAGTTTAAAAAAAATGGCTTTTTTTAATAGAAGTTGTGAGAAAGTCCAACAGAAATTCAAAAAAACAGAAAATATAGCTTAATAAATTATATGTAATGTTACTCAATGAGATCAAATAATTAAAAACATGAAAAACAGGTTAAACTCAATAATTGGAGCTCCAGAAATAATGAGGAGAAATAACAAACAGAAACATTTGAAAAGCACTATTTTAATTTTTTTTCTGATAAGTTGAAAGATACCAATCTAAATATCCTGGAGGTGAAATAAATGTCAAGCAAAATAAATTAAAACAAGGAAAATAAATTCTTATAATGATGGAACTTCAAAAACAAAAAGGATAAAGAGATAATAATCACTCCAAGAAGAAAAAGAAATCCCTTCAAAGAGATTGTAATTAAATCTGTTGATGCGAGTGTCAATGGAAAGTAGAAAACACTGGCATAATACCTTCAGTGGATTAAGAGAAAAGTATTAAGTTATGATTCTATCACAAAAAAAAAACACTTTTCAATAGTTATCATGAAATAAAGATATTTTCTAGCAAACAAACTGAGTGTGAAATTGTCAAATCTCCCAAATGCAATTCTCAAAGATGTATTAAAGATGAAAGGAATAATATCCAGATGGAACGTGTGACATATAGTAATTATGAACAAAGAAAATTGCCAATATAGGGATAAGGTTTTAAAAAAATGAATGACACAATGATAATAATAAAGTCTAGGAGGATTAAGAATACAATAAATCTTTTTGAAAAAACTCAATAACACCAAGTAAATAAAAATTAATGTGATAATAAAGTATCCCAAACACCTTGTGTTCTTCAGCTTAAGGTACACAGAATAACTTTCCACATTAAGAAGTTGAGTGTGCATGACAAATTTCTGAAATGCAAATTAATAGTTAGAAATTTTGAAAGTGCTAAGGTATAAGTATAAAATCTATTTTAAAAGGATACAATGTGAAGTAAGGCAAGATGATAGAAATAAAGAAACATTGAAGATTGAGTAAATTAAAATCATGAAATAAGAAAGAAAAAGTAAGAAAGTAAGAAATCGCTCAGTAATATAAGCTAACATTGTCAGTCTGGATTTAAAAGCAATTATATAAAAATATCGATGGCATTAATCCATTATGTTTATATTTGTATGTGTATCTAAATACAGTATATTTAAAATAAAAATTAAAGGATAGGAGAAAACATATCAGAAAAAAATAAACAAAAAATTTTAGTGACATTAATAAAACTCAAAAAGTTTTTGTGAGAAAATACCATTCCAAAAGTGGATCACAGTATATCGATGAACGTTTCATTTTTCTGGAAGGTTTTTAAGATATGATCTTATATTCACTTAGCAATTTAAAAGAAATGACTGTAAGGTGACTGAGATACCACCATAATTACACTCTTATTCACCCATCTAATTATTTCTTCATTCATTCATTCAGTTATTCCATTGCTATTCTTTTTTTAATGTTTTTTAGTTGTAGATGGACATAAATAATACTTTTAGTTTCTTTACTAATTTTTTTATGTGGTGCTGAGGATCAAACCCAGTGCCTCACAAGTGCTAGGTAAGCAGGCACACGACCACTGCTATAACCCAAGCCCCCACTGCTATTCTTAATGTTTACTAGAAGTTGTGTCAGTTCCAGACACTGATAATGGAATAAAGAACAAAAAAGGAAAACATCATCTTTGTGGCATTTATATGAATAATTTATACATACAAATATATATGCACACATATATACATAATAATATGTATACCTATGTATTAAATACATATATTTTTAATGCTATTAAATGTGTATATGTATGTGTATTTGAGAAAGGAGAAGGAGTCAACGAATTAGATATGGTAACTAATGTAGTGTCTGAGAGAGATCTAGTGAATGAGAGGGGGTTATTTCAGACAGGGTGATAGGGTGAGTAGGATATCTTTACTGAGGACATAGTATTTATTTCCTTATTCATTCATTTATTGAGACAAGGTTATACTATGTTACTCAGGCTGGCCTTGAGCCCTGGGCTCATGCAATCCTCATGTCTCATTTTCCCTAGTAGCTGGGACTACTGACACATGCCACCAGTACCTACAAAGATGATATTTAAATAAAGACCTGAAGAAAATTAAAGAGTAAATGAAGCAAATATCTCATGAAGATATTTTCCTGGAGGAGGAAACAGCAAGTGAAAATACTCATAACTGGGAGTTTATCTAGTTTAAGTAACAGAGTAGAGGCTAATATGGCTAATGGCAAGCAGGAGAGTGAGTGAAGGAGGGCGGAGGAGAGAGCGGGCAAGGCCAAGGGCAAGGTGAATAGGAACTTGAGGCAGAGAAGAGAGTGGGAGGGTGGACTACCTACAGTCTTCTGAACCAGTGTAAGTCCTCTTTAAACAACTGGCTTGTACTTTAAATAAGATGTGATGCCCCCAGAGAGTGTGTTGTGATGACATTACCCAGCTCTCACATTAGTAAGATCAACATACCATCTTTGTTAAAGATGGATTCCAGGTGACAATGGGCAGAAGGTGAATATTACAGGAATCAAGAAAAATAATTCTATTAACTTGGACAGGTATAGATGATGGCATTTAGTCAGACTTTAGATAATTTAGATTGCATCTCACACTCTGATTGATGAATTAGTTAAATAGCAAGTTTATAACTTCTGGCAAGCGACAAAACACCCTAATCACCATTGCTTTTGACCACTGCACTGGAGATCCTTGTCACCTCAGAATTCAAGTAAAATTAATAGGAATTAGACAGAAAGATAATCCTTACTATTCACAGATGATGTACTTCATTCTTCATGGAGAAAGGAGAATTTCTGCAGGTTTCCTCTATAGATAATTAGTATTCAGTGATGTTTTCTATGTACCAGCAACAGCTAAATAATATATGTGAAATTGAGATGCTATCTGTAAAATAATAAAAATATAACATGCCTAGGAAATACATAGTAAAATATATACAAAAATTACAAAATTTATAGTCACAAATTAAAGAAAGTGTGAGTGAACTAAGAAAGAAACTTTTTAAATTATGATTTAGGATAAAAAAGAGCAATGTTCCCAAATTGAAATTTTAACTCAACAAATGCTAATCTTGCTTTTTTTAACTCTGTGTAAGTATGTGTGTGTGTGTGTGTGTTGTTGTTGTTGTTGTTGTTTTAGTCTGAAACTTGACAAGTTGAGACTACAATGACCAAAAAAGAAAGAAGAGTAGATGCTACCAATCTCTACCACAATTATGTTCCTTGCTCACAAGGAATAAGGGCATGTAAACAGGAAAGTGCTATCATTCATATGTCTTCTGTCTCTGGGCCATTCACAGATTTTCAACCGTGTTATTTTGAAACAGAGCATAATAAAAAAGTTTAAACCTTTGTGGTCCACATGAACCAGTACAAGGATCACTCAGGGATGAATTGATCACTGTCTATTGAAAACAAATAGTGATTACTCATTATGATGACTTTGTGCTTTGGATCCAGATTTTCTCACCTGTCTTTATAATAAGAATCAACTCTTTGAGAAATCAGTATGCTTTAGCTGATACATTTGACCTAGATACAGAGCATTTTAAGAGGTGCAAGCTTTGTGACTAATAGATCTAACTATCAGATTATTATAGCATAGTAGGCTTAGTTACAAAATTATGACAGAAAAGTGAAGCATCAGGGCTTCACTTAGATAAAGAATCATGTAATTATATATTTTGCTGCTATTTGTATCAATATGATGAACCTGAAGAACATAGATTTCCTCTCATTAAAGAAGTAAAAATCTTTGGTGTTTATTATGTGTTGGTTTTTGCTTTTTACTGGTTAAAAAGAATAACTGATTCATACCTCTCACCACTGTAGTCATAATTACCCACATTTTCACATCAGGACTCTGAAGCACAGAGGTTCCTGTAACTTGTAAATATACACAGGAGCCAGGCTCCAAGTTTGCACTGTCTGGCTGCTGAGGTCAGTCCCTTTACCTTTATAATGTCCTGCCTTTCTGCACAGTAGATACACACCTCAGAAGAGTACACTGGCAGCAAGCATAGACGGAAATCCTTAGAACTTAAGCAGTAAAGTAATATATTGCTTAAGATGGCAGACATTTGTTAAACTGATGAAGAAAACAAGAGAATGACAAACTCATAACTCAGAAAAATGATTGTTTTTAAAGGGGGAAATGAAGGGATGTAATTATAAAAATGCCCAAGATACTACAAAATTAATTATACTGCTTTTATTCTTCACACTGATCTTCTTTAGATCTTTCATTGAACTTGACATATAGTCTACGAATGTAATTTTTAAGTTAATATTTGATAAAAATTTTAAATCTACAATTACATGAGTATGAATTATAAAATTCCACATTCATGTAACCAAGCAAAATCTAAATTCAGAGGAAACCAACCTCAGTTCAATTTTTTTGTGTGTTGTGAACTCAGATACAGAAAGAACTTGTAGCATATGAAAATGCAAAGAATTTGAGTAAAGATATAAAATAATCCATAGCAGTCAGATTAAATCTTTGTTTTTCTTTATTCTATAAGTATCACCAGGTTTATGACTCAAGGAATCTGAATAAAATAATAGCTATAAACACTATGTCTACAGATTATAGGTTTTATACCAGTGGATAAAGTAAGCGATTTGGGAGAAATACATTTTTATATCGGATGATTGCAGTCTGAATAAAAGATCTTATCAAAATGATGACAATTTGGGGTTAAAAAAATTAGATTGACATTTCTTTAGAAATGCCACTGGGATCTACCATTGACCTTATTCTATTTAAATGCTAATCTATATATTCCAAGTTAGAGGTTATCTACATACTTCTCAATGACATAAAATAGAAAAGGTAGTTAACAATTTTAAAGAAATCGAGAAGCTGTTCCAAAAACTATGAATGACTGAATAAAATAACAGTTTGTGGTGAAAAAGACCAAAGGATTTTAGGAATGAGTAAGAGTAAGCTAAAAGAATATTTATATTTACAAGAAAAACTAATATGATCCAAAAGCAATATCTTGACTAAATGGAAATCATTGATTTTCATTCTATTCTCTACTAGAAACTAAAGCACTTTTCAGAGACAGATATTTGCTTAACTTAGGCAGAGCAATACAGCGCAAGAGTGATGTATCTGATCACTCTAATTTGAGTCACTAAGAAGTCAAAAATGGAGAACACAGTAGCTGCTTGTGGTCATGTGTTTTCATTCAGGTTTCAATCCATTTGACAAATTAATTAACTGACTACCTTAATGTTTTAAAGGCTAAAAATGTTTACTTTTCAATATAGAATATTATAGATGAGAAAATTTAGCATTTACCAAAAATTTTTTTTTTTCTGAAAGTTAGAGTGAAGTCTCAAGAAGAATGTAATTCTCATTTTAACAGAGTCAAAGGAACTTTGGTTAATTCTATAATGGTTTTTCTCTAAAAGCTGATTCTACTAATAGGTGATTTATTGAAAAAGGATGTATAGTGTACTGAGGAGGAACAGATTTTTAATTCACATATAAGCAGATTTAAATTCTATTTCTGCCTGTTACTAACTGGAAGACAGTGGAAAAAGTTAACTATCTGCAATTCAAATAATATTTTTCAGGGTTCAGCAACCTCAGAAATATTATAAAACTAACTCACAAAATTCACAATACCTAACAAACTTTTGCATAACCTTCAAGATAGGTGACATTTTGTACATTCGGAATCTGAAGAGGCAGCATTTTATTTTTTAATTTGCTTTCTGGGTACTGGGGAGCTAAGCTGGGATGTTTTACAATAAGCAATACTCTCAGTATTTTTCATTTTTCATTTTAAGACAAACTTCTGCTTCAGTGCTAAGTTGATGAGGCTGACCAGGGACTTGTGGCCTGCCAACCTCAGCCTCCTGAGTTACTAGGATGAGAGGTGTATGTCACCTTGCCCACCACCATGGCCAGCACATGGCCTACACAAGGTACTGAAAGGATTTGGTCGACTGAATTAGTGGCTCCAACTATTTACTCATTTACAGGACAACATTTGCAGGACAATTACATAGCCACAGTTTTGCCTTGGCCTACTGTCAGGGAAGTGTTCTTCCTCAGACATTGACTTGGATTTGATCACATGCCTTGCTTGACCAATGGAAATATTGGCAACCTTGCATAGAAATGCAAAGACAACAGAAATGTTAAATTTTCATACCCACTTTGGACCCATTGTATTTCTATTCACACAATGAAAGGACTCTTCCCTAGTCATTGGTATGTATGGGTCCCCAGAACTACATAGGCGATCACCTAACCCTAGCTGATCAGAACCTAGAAGAGAATGGTCCAGCTGAGGCTATTTTTGAGCAAGCAGGCCATAGTCAATTAGTAGACACGGGAGCATAAGAACAAATAATTGTTGGGGGTGGTCTGTTACATGACGGTACATAATTCACATAGATGAACATGAAAGACCAAAGACTCTTTGAACTTCATTTAAAAAAATCTTTTAAAATATAATATATACACCAATTATCAGGATATGTAACATCATTTGTCACATATCATTAACAAAGGTTAAAATATTTCAAAAAGATTAAATCAAACTTTTACTGTGAAATTAATGTCTTCTTTCAAATTCACTGAATGACAATAAATATAGGCATTTTATTTAATCAGTTTTCTTATATAAGGAAGATAAAATACGAATTCTCTCAAGTGACTTACAAATTTCCTCTTCCAAAGATTGTGTTGTCAATTATATTTCTTAAGAAAAAATTGAAGTAAATTTGAATCTACTAGGCATGTGAACATAGCATAATTGAGATTTATGTAATTACAAAATTCTAAAACTAGCAACTATGTTTCATATATGCATATTCCAATATTACCATTTTACAACCTGGCACATGAATATTTTCCTATTTTATGAGTGAATTCTAATCAGAAATTGGACTTGGGTTTTCACTTGGTCTTCTTTCAAAAATAATATTTATTTTCCCTATTAAAAGCAAAAAAATATTAAATTACAAAGATTTAATAATGAGTAAGCTTGTTTTTTTGAAATTCTCCTACATTTTCAAAGATAAAATCACTTAACCTTCTTTTATACTTTATGTGCAGCTTGCTGATTTTTTATACTTGTTCTGTTTATATATACACCTTCTCCTATTTCTTCTTTCTAATTTTCATGGGATTCCTAGAAAAGCAGAGATGAATAATATTTCAAATTGTTCTTAGAATTGAATTTCAGGTGGAACCTAATTAAGTTTTCTTTTATTCATATATATAAATATATACAAATGTTTATTATGTATATAGATATATATGCCTGAGTATGTGTGGTGCTGGAATTCAAATGCAGGGCCTGAGCCTGCCAGACAAGTATTTTACCACTGAGCTACATCACCAGCCCTAATCCTGAGATTTAAATCAAAGTAAAAAAGAACTATATAAGCTCCCTTTTACTAAATATGCCTATCACTAGAATTTTCCTTAAAATACATATTTTATATAATTTATGTAGCATATCTTTGTTCAGTTCACGCCTAACTGAATGACCATTATATATTATATTCTGGGACACAAATATTCAAGGAAAAGGGATTCAAACATGAATCAATCCTTATTCATTCCTTTAAGTCTTAAAGTATAAGTTAAGAGATAGAGAGGAAATCAATAAATTGAATACTCTGTTTTTAGGGGAAGGAGAGAAATACCATGAAGTTCCTTAAGGAGAGATGTCATCCCACTTTTTTTGTTAATGGTAAGGAGAACTCAAGAAAGGCTTTCTAAAGAAAATGACTGTCTTGAGGATTTAGTTGTGAGTGTGAATTAGGAAAGGAGAATGGGGATTATTCTGAGAAATGAAATAGAAGGGGCAAAGAAACCTAGAGTCTTAAGGGGAATGTGCATGTGTTTCAAATGGGCCCTGAATAGTAGGAGATGGAGCACACAGGATATCTTGTAGCTGAGAGGAAAGCACTGAAGAGCGGAAGCAAAGGAGTGTGACCATTACTCCCAGGTGGAGAGTGTTAGCTCTACCTCAAAAGATGCATGATGAAAACAGAAACAGGGAGACCAAATGAGGAACTTTCTAATTTTACAGGAGAGAGAATTAGAGCCACACAAAAACAATAGTGGATCAGAATATCTTTCAGAGAGGCATAAAACAACTTACCTTGTCTTGGTGCCTGAGGAGGCAGGATACTGGAGGAGAAAGTGGGTCAAGGAGACAGCCAGGTTATAGATTTGCATGACTGAATGTAAGATGCTATTACTGACTAGGGTGAAAAATAGAAGAAGCATAAATCAAAGCTGAGAGGATGGGTTCTGGCATCAGACACAATTGGCTTCCACCCTATTCCACTTAACAGTTTTGTGACCTTGTCTTTAAATTTATATCTCTTAGAAACAGAGTGTCTTTGTATGGAAAAAAAGGAAAATGTAATATCTCTGAGAGCTATTGGAGAATTAACTATGATAATTTATGTAAAGTACTCAGTAGAGTGCCTGGCATTAAGTAAATATTTAAAAATGTTATCCAATATTTTTGTATATACTGGGAGTAAATATAGGAGGAAAAGTGTCCAACAGTCATTATCATGTCTCAGCAAAGCCTGAAGCTCAAGGAGTTGGGCACGACTTTACAGGTCCCTTTGAGAATATTATTAATATATATGCTTATTATATATTATCCAAGTGTTGATTTCGCTCAGAGAGAATTATGGTATCAAGCAAAATAAAGAACAGGGAGTTTGGATTATTATTGAAGTCTCATTGGGAGAGACACCAACATAGAAAACCAGAAAGAATAAGGATGAGGTCTTTTAAAAAAATATTATACAATGTAATCATAACATATATATTTAGAATAGAATGTATTTGAAATGCATTTGTTACATGGAGAGAATTAAAAAATAAATATTTATTACATTTTTTCATTCACTGTGTAATTTATGTGAAGCCTTGACAAGTGTATGGTTTCGTTGGAGATCACAGACAATTGTGAAACATGAGAAGGATCAAACAACTCAATTATCAACAAATATTTTTTATTTATTTTTATCTTTTATTTTTTTGGTACCAGGGATTGAACTCAGTGGCTCTCAACGACTGAGCCACATTCCCAGGCCAATTTTGCATTTTATTTAGAGACAGGGTCTCACTGAGTTGCTTAGCACCTTGCTTTGCTGAGGATGGTTTGAACTTTCCAACCCCTGCCTCAGCCTCTTGGGCCCCAGGGATTATGGGCATGTGCCACCACACTTGGATATTATTTTTACTTTGACACTTGAGATCAATAATTAATGAAATAAACATGTGATAACTACCTTTCACATTTAATCGTAGCAGGCAGGTATTTGTATTTTAATATTCAAGTTCAATGTGTGTATTATTTTTATTCAACAAAAATTTTATTTTTGTAATTGAAAGTTTTCTATTAAGCATACATCTCCCATATAGTTTCTCCAAATCCAGTGATTAGTTTAGGCTTTGTGTCCTTATATTCCCCCAAAATAAAGTAAAACCACTAAGAAATGAACTTCCCCTAAAATAGCTACTCTGTATAAGGCATGTGGTATACATGTAGTCTTCTTTATTTTCGTTTTGAACTAAAATATATGACCCTCCATTGACTTTGTACTTACTCTCTCTGCATGAAATTGCTGACCAGCATGACTATCACATTAATACTCCTTGACCTTCAACTTCTGAATATAAAGTACTCTTGTTGTATCTATTTCACTTTATAATTGCAAAGTTTTCCATTCATTAGTTAATCTCCATTCATTCTGGAGTAGGTAAGTGATCAGCATCAGTACCATTTTGCTGTGCCAGTTAGGGAGGTGATAAACTGAGTGAAATAGGGATGTTTTTTGTTTGTTTGTTTTTAGGTCTTTTGTTTGAAAGGCAGATTGTTAATTTTCCAGAAAGCACAATGGGAAAATGGGAATAACTGACTAATTTATAATAATTATAATGGCCATAAATAAAGACAGAATATTTGCAGAAAAATTTAAGTACTAAATTAATTTGACCTCAACACCAACAAAAATATTTCCACCAATAGTTCTCCTAGATGTATATTAATTATGTTCATATTAATAAGTACATTGATCATAAAACAAAGAATCACTATGATTTCACAACAGGTATGGTTTACAAGCTCCCATTTTCCAATTTTACTACTTTTTTAATACCAAGCAAAGAAAAAGTTCAGTATGACTTTGAATAAATGAGGTTTTACTCATTTTGTTGAAATCATTCACTTTCAAGATCAAGCATCTTAGAACTCAATTAATTTATTACTAATATTGAGGGACAGTGTAAGAAACAACAATTACTTTCAATTCTATTACTTTAAGTTAATATAGCAAATGCATGGTATTCCAATTGATCTATTCTTACTTAGTATTCTTACCAAGACTAAGTCATTCAGCATATACTTCTGAAAAAGGAAAGGAAAGCAAATCAAATCAAAGGGAAATGAAACAAAGGAAGAAGAGAGAGAAAGAAACAGAAAGGGAAAAAGTGAAAGAGAGAAAAAGGAAAAGACAAGGAGGTGGAGAAGAGAAACAGGCATAAGGAGAGAGAAAAGAAAATTCCTTTGGAATCTAAGGGAGTTAAATAGCATTTGAGCAAATAAAAATAGAATGTATTCATAAAATAAAGGGCCATGAAATCTTGTAATAATTTTTATTTCTATTCAGAAATACTGCACTGAGAAGGGATCCTGAAGTTTTCTCTTGCATTTATTTGTTGGCCTTCTATTAAAATGTAAAACACATTTGAATCTTCCACACGAACCTCATAATATTATTATTACTCCTGTATACCTAGGGAGACTCCATTTATGCATCACATATTTCATTTTTGCTTCTTCAGAAGCAAAATGTTTAGGTCTGTTATATTTTCCAGATTTGATATGGGAAAATACACTGAAATTTAAAAATAATCAATTGAGTAATAGAAAGATTCATAAAATACACAAAACGTTGATATTCTATAAAGAAGGATTATAGAAAGTAACACTCTAAAGCATAGTACATAGTATTTCAAATCAAAATATTTGATTTGAAAATCAATCCTTCCATTTTCCTAGTTAATTATTATTTGAATCTATTCTGATGTTAGTAGTAAAAAGATGGCTAAACACTCATCTGTGTTTGTTGAGGACTAGATCAAGGAGAATGATCTATTTAGGATACATATATGTGTAGTGATTATTCATTTGTTGTCATCTGTCTGTGAATGTAGCAATTTTTCAATGGCACTATTTCACTAGCAACCAATTTCTGACAAGAGTATTGCATGTGCACTTTGCATATGATCCTCCACTAACAAACCATTAATCTCATCTATCTTTACTGTCTCTCACATATGGAAAGTTGACTGTGGATACGGAAAAATCTCCAGAAAGCTGTCCTTAAATATGGTGGCCCACTGGTTCATTTTCAAATCACCTTCTACTTCCTTAACTGCTAGTTGACAGAGTCCTGGAAGAAGCACTGGAGAGTAATAACCCAAAATTAAATTCTATCACAGGGAAATAATTGCCCCAATTCATCAAATATCTATCAGTAAACTGAGTCAGAGGTCAGCTAACTTCAATAATAGAAATTATGTTCTTTTGTTTCCAGAAATAGTGGATGAACCATGATATATATGCAGTAATGTCTACATAGGAAGGTTATGGAATTCATTCCTTTACAAGAAGTTATATATTGTAGTAAGAATTGTATTAAGAATGGATGCTTAATCTGAAAACAAACTATTATATGAAACAGCATAGAAAATTTTGATACTTCTGGTGGGGTTTTTTGTTGTTGTTGTTGTTTAACCTTCATTCCTCCCATGCAGAATGGAGAAAATTTGATCTAAATTCATAATCTCCTTTGAGTAATAGAAAACTACCTTTAATAACAAAAATAATTATGAGCTACGGTTAGTATTAGGCTTATTATTCAAAGCAATAGTAAACAAGTTTCTTTCTCTTCTATGAAACTGCCATAATTCTATTGTAGGAAGTTCTGAAAACTAAGAATAAACATATAACTAATGAAATTACCACCACAATGATCCCTCTCTATTTCTATTACATTCATGAGGGCTTCAAGACTGTGATGATTCCAGAATGACTGTACTTGTCAGTATTCTTGAACTCTTATCTGATCTTGTTGGAATATGTAATGGAATATATACATTAAAGGCTGAAGAAGAATATTACACAAAATTCCATGTAGACACAGAATTGTTTTCCTTGCTGCTAAATATTATAAGTACAAGCCGGGCGTTGTGGGGCACGCCTGTAATCCAAGCGACTCGGGAGGCTGAGTCAGGAGGATCACGAGTTCAAAGCCAGCCTCAGCAACTTAGCGAGGCCCTAAGCAACTCAGTGAGACCCTGTCTCTAAATAAAATACAAAATAGGACTGGGGATGTGGCTCAGTGGCCGAGTGCCCCTGTGTTCAATCCCCAGTTCAAAAAAATATATATATTATAAGTACAATACTTAGAACAATGTTTGATATATGTAAGACCACCAAGTGAGTATTTACTAAAACAAAGGATGAAAGAAAAAAATAATATGATCATGTGACATCAAATTCAATATAAAATAACCCCAAATTCATGGGGAAATATTTTGAAATTTAAGATCACTAATTCCACAGACTGCTGCCATATGTTTGATAATATGTAATACATATAAGTGAGAAAAGCAATAGGTTGTTGACATTTCGATCATGTAAAAATACTTTGTTTTGAAGAGAGAAGTGAAAGATCACATCATATTTTTCAATATACATTTTGGATAAATCATGGTGTTCAACATTATATTACATATGTCTCTTCATAGTTGCTTAATGTATCTCACAGAGTAAAACAGACTGATTAAACATAATAAGCTATTACACAGTAAATATAAATCGCAAGGAAACTGCACTTAAATATTGAATCATAGGATTATTGCAGTAGGTAGAAGCCTAATTTTGCTATGTCTTTTGCGTGGAAGTTGAAGAGTATGAAGAGGTATATTTGGGTGCCAGAGTGTTAAGAAAGAGACCAGCTGTATTTGTGACATGTCAGCCCATTGAAGCTGGGAACAGTTGCACAAAGGAAACAACTCCTTCTTGCAGAAATCTGCAGGAGCAGCTGGTCATGATCCTGCCTCCTCAGGACCTGCTGGATTCCAGCTTTGAGGTTTCTCCTTAACAGCTTCAGGCAGTGCAGGGAGAGGGGGCTTCTCCCTGATCCTTGGTTTACAATGTTCAGATTGTTACTTCCTCCACTCATTCTCATTTGTGTAAATTGTTCTAGAATTGAACCCCTTGTTCTTATAAAATTTAGAGCAGACTTTTCTTGCAAGACTGAGGACTAACAAATATGTTGATTAAGTGGTTATTTTATTAATAATTTAACAACAGTAGCAATACCTTATTTTTGAGGCTGATACAGTGGCATTTGGCTAAAGATAATATACATTTCCTAAAGGGTATATGTTAGTCTTTACACTTGTTTGCTATTTAAGATCAAATCTTTTGTTGATGGTGATGGTGGAATAAAATTGCTTAATAAATATATCTGATGGTTCCTTTACTCTAACTCATCTTGAGAAAGCACAGACCCTTTGTGTGACAAGAGTTAGAAAAAAATTAGGGGTTGAATAACACACTTCAATAAAATAAATGCAAAATATTTGTAATTCAAATGTATGGATATAATTCTCATACTTCATCATGAACATTGAGTACTTTTTATCTTTACCTTTCTCTCTCATTCTTATTTTCATGACTGTACATGTGAATGCCTGTGTGAGCCTAGTTTATATTTGAAAATGCCTTAATATATGAATTCTGATTTCCTTTAAGTCAACTTAGTAACAATCACATAGATATGTAAGTAGACACTTGTTCCTACACTGTGTTCATATACATGCCCAATCACACTTGCAGTTTGGCTTGGAAATGATTGAACACTTACAACTACAAAGGGCAATGTAGGTGAATATAGATGCAAATGGAGCAGCAGGCAGCAAGTGTATGCCCTATCATGATTTGGATGATGTCTTCAGAAACAATGTTAAAATTCTTCAGTTCTTTACAGTGAAATTGAAACCAAAAAATGGTGTCACACAGTGAAGAAAACAGAACATACTAAGTACTGTCAGTGTTTCATCTCACAGTTCTAAAATTCAACTGCATTTTCTTATTATAAATGAATACAAACAATTTCTTGCATTTTTCTTTTAATTCCAGATAGATGATTGTGCATGTGTCATGCTAATTAATGTTTAGATTTGTATCACACCAAAGTCACATATCTGACATAATTTGACCAGTCATTTCCTTTTATTCATAAGATTCATTGACAAAAATAGAGTAAGTGCTTACTATGTGCTGGTCTGTCAGAGACTGTTCTTGCCTCTTGAGATATATGAGCATGTAAAATGCAAAGATCATTGTTCCCCAGGTGTTTACCCTTCAGGATGGAGAAGTGGAAATAAACAATAAATAAAATATGCAAAGGTGAAATTTGTGTTGTCTGAAGGTTTACTGCGATTGGCAATGTTATAGTAGTGACGATAGACCTCATAGAGAAGAGGGGATTTGAACAAAGCCTGGCAGCTGGCCAAGTCAGTAACTGGTAAACAGTACTCAGTCACAGGAATGGATGAAGAAAGATGAGAGTCAGCTTTACAAGTTCTGGGAAGAGCAAGAGGTGTGAGGAGCTATGAACAAACAAGGGGAAAGATGGGAGGAAAATAGGTCAGAAATAAGATGAGGGGAGACAGAAGATAGAGACCCCCAAAATATCCCCTGAGGCTAATGGGGAGCCACTGGTTGACTTTTAGGAGTGGTAAGAGGATTTGATATGTTTTAGAAGGATGACATTTGCCCCTAAAGTTAATTGTTGGAGGGGTAGAAGCAATAATTCAGGGAAGTGATTATTACCACTCCCAGAATCACAGGGACAACAGAGAAACTGATACAAATCAGGAGGATTCTACATATACTTTGGACATACAGCCAACAGGATTTCCTGGACTATTCAGTATGCAATGTGAGAGAAATGGAGGATATAAGAAAATTGGATTGAGATTTGGCTGAATTGCTGGAAGGATGGCATTGTTGTCTGTAGACACTAGGGAAATCTGAGAGAAGACCAACAATTCATTATGGATATGTGATTTTTTGATATCTACTAGGAATCCAAGTAGATATGGAAAAAAAAAGAACAACAACAACAGCAACGACAACAACAACAACAACAACAACAACAACAAGCAGTTGCAGCAGTTGGGATTAGGCACTGGGAAATCTGACTTTGGAAATGTATATTCTGGAGCTTTCAGCATATGGTGTTTAAAACTATGAAATTGGATGAGATCACTATGGGTGTGGGTGTAGACAGGAGAAAACTAAACCTGCTTCAATATTAAGAAAAGAGAAGAAAAACAGCACATGAAACTGAGAGGAGATTGTTAGCGAGGTAAAAGGTGAAACCAAAGCACGTAGCCATCTGAGAATCTAAGTTTGAAAGTCATGCACAGGAGGAGGGAGTAATTAACTGAGTCAGTCATTAAGTAAATCATAGGTAGAGAATAGTCTACCATACATTCATTCACTTATGAGTTGGCAGGATTGCCCTGGAAAAGAATAGCATAGAAAACTGCTGGTGTGAGCAGTTATCTATGGGAAATGAGGTAACAGGTGAGTAGGAAGATGAAGATTTCAGTTTAACACATTCAGCCCAAAATTATTTTCTTTGCCAAGAACTAGCATTAAATATATAACAAAATTTGAATGTATACTTTAAATAACAATCATATTCTATGTGATAAAAAATCTACCAGATGACAACAAATGAAAACTCCAAACAGGTTATATTTGTGGGGAAGAAAATCTCAAAATATATCTATAGAACTGGAACTACTATAGTAGAATTCCAAAGCAAACTCTATTAGTCATTTCTTGGATTAGACATTACCTCCAGATGGCTTTTTAAAAAATGTAAACATGTTACTTGAAATGGATAGTGTTAAACAAGTAATCTCAAAAGTATTTTACATGACAGATGGTTACAATTGTTAGATATGCTGCTCTACTTACAATAGGTTACATTCCAATAAACCCAGTTTAGTTGACAACATCATAAGTAAAAAAAAATGCATTTAATATGCCTATTTTATTGAACACCATAGTTTACCAGCACAGTATACTGTAAAGTGATGTTTACCCTCATGATTGTGTTGGTTGGCTGGGATCTGTGACCTGCTGTGGATATCCAGCTTCATGGGAGTATTGTACTGCATATCTTTAGCTTGAGAAAATGTCCAAATTTAGAGTGCACTCTCTACTGAATGTGTATTGCTTCTTCACCATCACAAAGTCAATAAAAGATAAATCAAACCATCATAAGTCAAGAACCACCTACAGTCTATACATACACAGCTAAGAAAATAATTGTGGGCAAGGTAAGTGGTTCCGAAGCTCTGTGACCATGGATGAGCATAGATTGGAGAGTCTGAGAAGAGGGTTGACTGTAAAAGACAGCCCACAGCAGGTTTTTCAAAAGAGTACTAAAATGCTGTTGCTCATCACAAAGACTGAAATGAGTCAGGACCCAGAACATGAGTCAAAAATGATCAAGGATGGGGTGTTAATGAGAGATCCAATGACATTTCAGACCAAAGGTACCTGGTAAGTCAAGAAAAAGGAAAGATATTTCTAGAGTGGTAAATGCTGAGATGTGTGGCATCTCTCAAAAGTACAGATGACATGCACAATAAAATGGGAAGTGCTGAACTTGTATTTTTTTGGTGTGGGATTAGAATTAACATGAAAATATTCCCAGAAATTAAAAAATGGTTGAGAAATGGAGTCTATGAGAGGTTTTGATACTTTTGTAATTAGTCACTAAAAACAAACTGCTTTCCATCATGGTAAAATGCCTCAATACAGTTTTCTAAACCAATTTTAAGTGATAAATAATATGCCAAAGGAAAAAATACAGTTCATTGCTGTTTATACTTTTCTTAATTTATATCAGAGAAAGGCAGATACATTTGGGAGGAACGGATCTGTGTTTTAAAGAGAATTTTAGTTCTATTTTTTCAACCTAAATTGATCTTATTTCTTAGGGAGTTTGAAACTTTTCTTCACTTAAAGAATGGAAGAATAAATCCATTTACAAAAATTGGTTAAGTAGCCATTAATGAAAATATCTTGGCTCTGAATTAAAGTTATTAATCATAACTTTGTGACTAGGAAGCAAAATAATTTTCCAGGGTAGTTCTCTGTGAATCCACAATATGAGTATTTTTTTTTCCAATTTCATTTGTAAAAACACTCATAACTTACTAGATCTCAGTGGTGACACAAACTAATGGACCATCTTTAAATAAATTCACTTACAGATCCAAAATATAGCACAATGTTTTCCTTCTTTGTAGAGCTGTGAAATTAGCATCAAATACAGAAGAACTCCCTATTCTTCACTCCCCCATGGTCGTCATCTGTACACTGTAAATCATAGAGTAAGAATAAATGAAGTTGTTTTCCTCCTGTCATTCATATTTCAAAGCTTTCTCTATAGAGTGGAAGTATTTCATTTTTAGGAAGGATTAATGCCAAAAGTGTTTATTGGCTTCTATGAAAAACATTTAGTTAGCTTGAGAGATCTTACCAAAGAAGTTGCTCTTAACATCTATGGGTAGGCATGCCTCTGCACATGAGCTTGCATGTATATGCATTATGTGATTAGGCCTGCGTGCAAGTGTATATATACGTGTTTATGTGTGCATGTGAATAATGCACAAGAATACATGGGTGATAAATGTGAGCGGTAAGGAAGGCAAAACCAGAATAAGAATGCTTTGGAAAATATCTAAAATATGCTTCTTAGGGTATTCTTCTTAATTTTAATGACACTCTTCACAGATATAGGCTGCTAAAAAGACTATAGAATTGAAGGGAAAATAGACATGTAAAGAAAGAAATTACTGTATTTCCAATATAATGAAGATTATTTCACTTCTTGATATGACATTTACAAGTAATATAATATTTTAAAAACCATTATGAATAAATTCAATGTCCACTCGGACTGATTGCATAAGTAGGTGTGTATGTGTATGAGTGAACTTGTGTTCACACACATGGGGAAGCAAGAGTAACTGGTAAATGGAAATATAATTACAAGGAGGCTTAACTATGAGGAAACTACCCATGGGTTCTTCATCCTTCAAGAAAAATAAATTAAGAACAAACAAAAAGCACAAAATGGGGAGGAAGAAAGGAGAGAGAGAATCTCTGTGTTCAAGAAAATGCCCACTTGAACTCTAAATAAGCAGCTGTTATTCTCATGAGGAAATTGGGTGAGCTGAAATTCCAAGCTTTTGGCAAAAATAATAATTCATCTGTAGTTATCAGGCCTAAAGCTTCATGGAAATGCACAAGAAGACTTCTTGTAATGACTTGGAAACCTACAGGAACAAGGAAGGAAGCTCGACTCATTATTTGGATGTGATTACATGACCCACATGAATGTAAGGGATAATGGGCAACTTAGCTCACTGCAAATCAAACAGCTCCATGATCCATCATTAACCTAAGTGAGCCTTCTCTTTATTGAAGCAGCCCTCTAAATGAATAGGTCACTGCCTGTTTAAAAGCTTAGAGATTTGTTAATGTTCCAAGGACTTAGAGTCTATTACACCAGACAGCCCAAGCATGTAAAAAAATTGTAGGCATTTTAGATAGCTAACATGCTTTGGTGTATGTATCAATATTTTAAAGAATATTGTTTGAAACTTGGTTTAAACAGGGCATACTGCATTTGTGATATAATCCTGTATAAATGTGCATATGTATCAAGTTGAAAAGAAAAGAGGAACTCTTGTAGAGAGAGCCTCCACAAGAGGAAATAAGTTTCCACTGTAAGCCAACTTTCATAATACAATTAACTTCATTAGAGAGAATGGAAATTCAAATACTGTTCAAATTAAGGCAGTGCAGTTAGAAGCTGCAGCAGTTCAGGAAGAATTAGCCATGCCCTTCTGAAGAGAGCTGCTGAATTAAACCTTGGAGGGCTTTAAGATTAAGCCGTTTAATTGCTACTTTAGGAGTTCCGGACTTTGCATAGACTCAAGCCCAGGTGTTAATACTGATTCTTCTCTGTTCTCTTCAGATAACAAGACTGAATCTCAGAGCCAATTAAGGTGAAACTTTAAAGGACTTCTCACCCCTTTTTAGCATATTCTGGGAGTTTTATTTTAATTGTAGACACGGGGAGAAATTGGGGACATTATGCAAAGTGAAGGAGTACTGAATCTTGAGTTGAAATGATAACCAGTCCTCATCCAAATTATTGTGCTTTAAATTTTAAAATTACTTTTTCTATAGACTGACACTCAAATTGTGTTCTTTTCATCCTACTAATCATTTTAACAGAACACTAATTCTATACTTCAACCAACACACGTGACATGACTGGTTAATACTTAGTATATTTATAAGCCAAGTAATATGCATAAAAATCTTATAATAAAAAGTCCCCTAATTAATACATAAGTCTCAATCTTCTTCCTAAAGGTAGCCACTCTTAGCATATCATAGAAATTGTTCAAACTCCTTTCATGGTCATGGGAATGTTTAGGTGAAATATGCACCCTCATCAATGCCTCCAATTACTCATCAACCAAATACTTAGGACTTGTACACACCAGTCACTATTCCCTCATGGGCTTATATTTATTTGGGAAGACAAACAATATGCAGATGCCCATTGACTTACAATGGGGTTACATCCCTATACATGCACTACAAATTGATATGGTTTTGACTTGCCTACCAAACATTAGGCCTTGGTCATACAGCAGTGGTTGACTACTTCTGCCCACTACCACAAGAGAATCTAGTAAATGGCTAGAGCTGGAAAAGATCAAAGCTCAACATCCAAAGAACAGTTTCTACTGAATGCACATTGTTTTGGCACTATGATAAAGTCTAAAAAATTGTTAATCAATTTAAGCTGAGGTCCATAAGCAATGCAATATCATGTAACACAACATAGTTACTATTGAGAGACAACTAAAGATGGATATATGTAAAGATGCTTTGGACAGATGGTGTATATGGTGACACACATCTGTAAATCTATCTACGTCTGAGGCTGTGGCAGGAAGATCACAAGTTCAAGGCCAGCCTAGGCAACATAGTAATACGGCATCTCAAAAAAAGAAAACAAAAATGTCTGTCCTATTTACAGAAAGTGGATTTAGAATGTAACTCACAGGTAATGACAATTAAACCAAGATTTATGTGAAGTAAAGAGGCAAGTTGGATGAGTATAAAGATTCTCAGGCTGGGACCAGCTTGGCCTTATGAGAAAGAAATTGAAAATTTTGGGCAGGTTATTGGCTATAAGCTATGGGAAGTTCATTGACAGTTAGAAGGATCAATGAACTGTACAATGAATTAGAGTCAGGAGGAGGATAAAGTGTAAAAGTAGTAGAAAAATCACCACAATCTGAGATGACAGTACTAGGGGCAAGGTGACCGTGGTGCAGGAAGTGAGAAGTAATTAGATTAAAGACATAGACGGACAATAAGGCCTGAAGCCAGAAGAATCAATCTTGAGCTAAATATGGGGGCAGTGGAGAGTCTGGGAAGCAAGATCTCAGAGGGGACCTTAAGGACTTAAGTCATGGATAGATATTACCCATGGGTCATGGGTAGATATTATGGTAGATATTATGAAATTTGCTGAAATGAAGATTAGGAAAATAAGTATATTCAGGTCATAATAAGGATGAACAGAAATCATGAGATCTGCTTTGAAGTTGTGTTTTGAATGGCTATTAGATGTCCCTATGGAAATATAGAACAGGAACTCTAAGTCCAAAGTCTGATGTTCAGCCAGAAGATTGGAGATGAAGACACAGTTTTGGAAAGACACACCTTGGTAGCATTTAAGCCCATGCTCCTGGATGTGACTCCCTCTTCAGGGACTCCCAAATAACATGTGACTCTGCCTCTGCCTGAGTCACTGACACCACACCCTGATAGTTGCTACTTATGGATCTGCGAAAAAAAAAAAAAAAAAAAAAAAAAAAAAAAGAGAAATTAGTGAAGGAGAATTAAAAGAAATGGACTTAGAGGAAGAATAAAATTAAGAAATAATAAAAGGCAAATGAAAGTTTTCCTGTAAAAATTTACCCAAATATTGAAAATGCTGGAGTTTGAATTTTGATGTACACTGCCAAATTTCCCTTCAAACAATGTCTCTTTTTACAATCCATCTAAAACTTTATGAGATGGGCCTGGCTTCTGTGGTATCTTCATGTCTTTGAGCATTCAGGTTTCTAATTTTGTTCTAAAAAAGTAATGGCTTCTTAGAAATTCCTCTGGCTGGAGGTGTGTGCAATCCTGTGGGCTGGAGCAGATCATTTGCCACATATTTTCATTTATACCTTCCTTTCCCTTATCACTGATGTTTTATTATTATTAGCCTATAAAAATTAATTGTTAAATGAAAGTGTGAAATGTTCAATGTATTAGAGCATAAATATCTTAACACTCCTGCTAAAACTTTATATTATTAGAGTTTAGTATATATTTGAACAGTTTGCTATGTGTGCTCAATTGCTAGATATAAATTCAATTTTGGTCACAAAGACTACAATTCTAATACTGGGCTCCATTCTGTTAGAATCTAATAGTGGTCATCTTTTAGTAGGCAGTTAAGCACAAACCCTGAATACTGATTTAAACAACTAGATTTCTTACTGTGAAATATTCTTTTATTTGAGAAAATTATTCTGGCCTTCTCATTCTTGCCTTTGTAAACATATAAACTTGATGCCTTGCCAAGAGCTTATTCTGCACTTTTCACTCACTATCTTACTGCAAGTAATTAGGGAAAATTAGGGAAGAACAGAATTTCAGTAAAATTTGAATTTAAAATCTGTCTGTGATCCCCTTGAAGAAACTGAAACCCTTCATGAAAATATTGACTCCCAAAGTTGTAGGAGAAGAGTTCATTCTGGATCTAGAGTCAAGTTTGCTTAACGACAGGAAAGCATTCTGAGAAAGACAACATTAGGCAATGTAGTCGTTGTGTGAACATCAGAGAGTACAGTTAGAGAAACCTAGATGCTATAGGTCAATCACTAGACGCAGCCTCCTGATTCAATCAAGATGTGTAAACCTGAGACATTTGGGGCTAATTACAACATAATGTGTCATACTGCTTCACAGTAACTGAAAAAAAAAAAAAAAACAGGAAGCTACGAAATAATGACACAAAGTATAGTATAGTAAGTATATAACCCAGTAATATAATTGTTTATTATCATTATCAAGTATTATGTACTATACATAAGTGAATATGCTGGACTTTTATCCTACTGGGAGCCTGGTAGGTCTGTTTACCCCAGTGTTACCAATTGAGTATCACTTTGAGCAGTGATGTTATGATGGCTAATTCACTAAGTACCAGGAACTTTTCAGCTCTGCTATAATCTTATGGGACAACAATCACACATAACGATAGTCTGTCATTAGCTGGAATGCTATTATGCTGTGCATAACTGTTTTTATATGCTTGCTACTTCAATTACTCTATTACCCCTCAGAAGTGATTCTGAATATATTACACTATCCTCAATTTTTTCCAGTGGAAAAATAAAATCTATGAAAGCTAATTTTTTATGATTTTCAAAATTTGCCAAGTATTTGGACCTAATACATTCAAAAGTATTGTGTAGATAATTGAATTAACATCAAATTTGGTTGATTATATCCCAACACTCTTTTTTCACATTCAAATATTCTAATAATATTGAAATATTATATAAAATCATTTGATATAATGGCTGGGGATATAGTTCAGTTGGTAGAGTGCTTGCCTCATAGGTCCAAGGCCCTGGGGTCAATCCCCAGCACCGCAAAAAAAAAAAAAAAAAAAAAAAAAAAAAAATATTTGATATAATACTATATTACTGACATTTTCAAGATTCATGACATCTTCTAATTGTGTCTTCTACATATATCCTGGGTATTGTAAATGTTATGCTTGCTAAAACTTTGATCCATCACATCTTCCCTATTTATTATCAACCTCTTTCAAAAGATTCTCTATTACTCAAGTGTTCAAATCTTCATAAAACATCAATACCACAATCTTCCTTTGAATGTATTCCTCTTCTAGTTATCTTATATTGTCCTTATATCTTTGCATTTATTCCTTTTGAAACAAGAGTGTGAAAATTTCATCACATTCTAAACTTGACAGATTCTTCAAACTCTCAGAAATGCCCATACCTATCTACTGAAGGCATTTTTGCCAAAATAAGTGAGTTTTTAAGTGTTTGTTTAAGTACATGGCCTACATATGACTTCCATCCCAATGTTGCAAAGTCCAGCACATCACAAATCCAGACGGTCACATTTTCATCCAAGTCAGTAACCAACCATGGCTGTAGTTATCCTCTACAAAGCAAGTCTTCCACAGTTAAGGAAGGTTACACGGAGAAGACATGACCAATTGCAAATGCCCTCTATGGAGTAATACTATATTGGGTTGTGACAAGAAGCCAGATATCTTGAAGAAATGTAAATTGCCCAAAGTACACAAAGTACTCAAATATGGTTTTAAACCATTGCCTGACTCCCACGTGCTTATCTTTACACCTGATCATGCAGACAATCAGTCTGAACTCTATTTACACGTGGGGAAATCTTTTAATGATTATGAGACATTTCCAGAGAACCCAGATGTAGAACCCATTGATCACTTGGCATTCTTGAAACAAGTGTCCTACTCTGCAGATAATTCCATATTCACAGTCTAGACCCTCATGTTTGACAACTCATTTGGACTTGGAACTAAGTTTGTGTAATTCATCCATTTGAGCACACCAGTTAGGGATTGATAGATAAGTCCTCTGTTTTCAGATCTAATCTCTATGCACTAATTGGAACCCTAATTTCTCTCACAAACATCTTCATACATATAGGCATCAGATGTACATGTGTTAGGAAGAATTTACATTGTTAAAGTGCCTTATCCCTATATTTAAGGTAATATAAAGGCATTTATAGAGCAGTCACTGAGATATTTATAAAGTGTTATGAATTAAACCAATGTGAAAAGCTAGCTGAAGCACACTGAAGATTTAATTTATCCCTTCATACCATGTTATAATATGATAGAGTGATACAAATCCTAATAAAGCTAAATTTACAAAACTGTAAGCATATGTCTTTTTTGATATTGTTACAGGTGCTTATAAAATGAAAGGATACTAATTGTTTAAATGAATAATTCACGTCTTAAAATGTCCATTCAGGAGCTCACAAAAAGTAAAATAACTGGTATGTGGGATCAATCCTTTATTCAATTTTCCAAAGCAAAACTTTCACTCAGTCTTTTCAAAAAAATAAAACATTACTTGATCCATATTTTTTGTCATTTCATCATAAGGTACTTAAAAATTATTTCGAATAACCACTATTGATATTCAACACAGGCAGTTTTATAACACACACACACACACACACACACACACTCACACACACTTTCCTTTTAAAGTTTGGTTATGATATATTACCCTTTTAGCATTGCAATTTCAAATAAAAATGTAGTTGCTTTACAGCCAAAAGCTAAAATGCTTTTAAAAGCTATACTAGTGTAAATTGTTCAACTATCATGTATTAGTAAAATAAAAAGAAAGTTCCCAGGAAAAAGCTTCCATTATCTTTCCTTACATAATGATTAAATTTATTTTCTTTTTCTCATTACGAGTTGAACCTAATCATAAAAATAAAGCTCAATATTTGTTACACAGTATGGGTAAAATATATTCCACTAAGACCTTAATATAAATAAGATCATTAATTGGTAATGTAAGTTAAATGTTATCTATTGATGATATAATGATATGATGATGCAGGAAATAATTACTTTTAAAACAGCAATAATTTGTTAGGAGACAAACAATAGCATCCCATCTTTAATGAGATATCAATAATCATACTTTTCCTTTGGAAGAATGAAGACATTAACAACAGAGTCTACCAGTAGGTCATCTAATCATATGACTCCTTGGATTTGTAATTTTTACATGAAAAAAATGATTCACTTCTAAAGAGAACCATAGCTTGGTCCACCATCCTTTCATAACTATTAAGTAGATTTAATAAGTGGCACAGGTGTGAAAACAGTAATATTTCAAATTTCAGGTAAAAACAATTTAGGCAGAAAATTTTCAGTTCTCTTTAATCAGCAAGAGTGATTAGATGTTCATCAGAAAGCAATTCAAGAAGTAACAATGACATAGATTCTTATCAACCACAGAACACTGAAGGTTTGATTGATTTCAACCTATATCACAGACTATTACATGAAATATGGTCTGGTGAACTAGGAGATGCAAAAAAAAATTGCTCAATTTAAGAAGATCAGCTTTGTGCTCTATTCTTAAAGGATGCAATCATATTGAGATGCAAGTATGTCATATGAACCATTAACAGGGATTTTCCCCCATAAACTGAGCACTATTTTTCTAAGAACTTAATACACATCATCCTACATGTGGAACAAATGACACTCTCCCTTGACAATAATTCAACTCTTTCTTTCTGTGGGAATTACATAAAAGGATCATATCACTAAGCAGATCAGTGGAAGGAGTGAGGTCGAGTAGGAAAACAGCCTGGCTGGAAAACATCCCCCTACTGCTTGGAAATGGTACACTGCAATAGAAGTTAAGAATACAGCAACTACAGATTTGTGAAACACGACAGAAAAAAAAGTACAACTGGATTTTTACATGTATGTCAGGGAGTGGCTTCATGAGAGCTTAATCTTAGTAGTTGGTCCCTAAATGCTATTAATTAAGAGGAACTAAGCTATATGCTAAAGTTGGAATTTCAAGTTAATATGAAAATATTTTTACATCACTAATTTCCATAGCAGGCAGAGAAAGAGCCCCTAAATCTTGGTCCTGAATAAGCAGATGTGACAGTTATTTAAATGAAAACTCCTACTTCACAAGTGTCTGTGCACTTGAGCACTCCAAAACAGCTGTCACTCAACTGCTTATAGCTTGAGAAGAATAGTCACAGACCTTTCAATTTGGAGTAGGTTAGTTATGCATAACTAATCTTTTCAATTAAATTCCTTTCTAGAAATAATCTTGAAAATAAATTATAATATTTTAAATTACTTGAAATAATTTGATAAATAATTTATGCCATTAAAAGATGAGGATCTGTATTCCTGGGGGACTGTGTGTCTGGAACTCTTTTACAAATTTTACAACTAATCAAAGATCTATAAAGATCTATCAAGCTATTACCAACTTGGCATTGTTGGATTTTTTGAGATTTGTCCATATGTAGTTTAATTTAAAACTGTAAGCATATATTTGGAATATACTCCATTTGAACTTAGCCCCCACCCAGCATTTATGGTAATTTTCTTGCAGAGCAGTGTCTGATTGAGCTTCAAAATACCTGATGAGAAACTGAATATCATGAAATGACTACAGAATCAGTCAAAAGTATGTCAGTTGCCTCTCCAGAGAGTAGAGAGAAATGTGTCCATAAAGAGGCATCAAACACCCTAAAGTACAATGGTTTTGAACCCAGTGATTCCGATGTAAAAAACAAAGCAAAACAAATAATAGTGCTGGGGGAAAAAAAAAGGAAATATCAACAAATTCCTGAGGTCACTTTAAAAATGAATTGCTACATGTCCTCTATCACACATCCTACTTTTTAATAGCACCATCAAATGATTAATAACCTAAGATCATTTTGAAATGCGAATTATATAACTCATAGCAGATCTGGTAATCTGCATCTTTCACTTGTGCCAAATTAGTTTTCTGATAGGAAACTCAGACAGCTATGCCCTGAGAGGCACACTGTTCAAGCATTTAAATTGTTTTGCAGTTGTATTTTTAAATGAAGTTTTATTTTTCAATATCTGTAGAGAAGTGTGTGAGAGGGCTCAGTATTTACAGGACCTGTTTGAAAAACACCAATAGTTGTGTTGTACAAATCAGATAACACTAAAATTGTTTCCGAAATAACCAGTTGAATATCTAGCATCCCTACTTTTCATTAGAAAATGTAGCCATGCTAAGGTGCACTAGCGGTTAAAATATTTCTCTCCCTCCCTTTTTAATGTAACCTCTGGCTCTGAAGACTAGAGACTTGTTTAGAACTTATTGAAGTTTCCCAGAGCAAAACCACGCACCAGCTCCTGATTCAGATGCCAGATTCCTGTGCAGCCTCCGTCAGCGTCTAAGTACGGTAGGCATCACTTTATTAATCATGCATGAATTTCCGTGCATGTTCCCTGAAGCGATCACACACACGATGCAAATCCAATGAAATAAAAAGAAGCCTTACCTGATGGCAGAAACAGCAGCAGCGGGAGCAGCAGCAGAAACGGCAGCAGCAGGATGCAACAAGACAGCCTCGCACCGAAGGTGAGACCCTCGGCTTGCTAGCTCTTCCCCTTCCGAATCACTGGAGCAGCACGCTGCCTTGTATTTTGTCCCTTTTCACTCACAGAAGGTCCACCAGGCCGGGCAGCCAGGAGATACCACTTTCTTCCTGGAAGAGGCTGCCTCTCTTCTCAGAAACGCTTGGACCCGGGTCTGTGGCTCCCTCCACATTTACCCTTCAGATCAATACTGCTCTCCGAGCGGCTGGAGCTCAGCTGCAGCGGCGAGCAGCGGACCAATGAGCGCCGAGGATTCCTCCCCTGTCATCTCCCCGCCCTCAAAACAAAACACAGCGTGCCTTTGACACATCGCCCAGTTGTGAAAAGTAATTGAATCCTATATCTGAAACGTACCTCGTTGGTTCTCTTTCCCCCCTAGCGTTCATTGTAGAATGCTTTGAATGAAGCCAAGACTCCAGGCCTCCGGGAAGACTCTGGAGAGCTCAGCGGAGGCTGAGGATCCCGCACTCTTGGGAAAGTGCTGGCACCTGGGTTGGCACCGCAGCTTCGGCTTGCGAGTGCTCTAGGCCTGCTGAAGTCACGAGAACCCTCAGCCCGGAGGCAAAAGCTTAGGCTTTGGTCTTCACTCAAGTATATTATCTCCCTTCCTTTCTTTTGTGGAACAAGACAATCAAGTCCATTTACCTGCAAGTAAAATTCTCATTTCTAATCACTCTCTAAAAAAGTATCAGATGGTAATTAGTGATAATCACAGTCCAACAATTCCTTTCATTTCATTTACTGCTTCTGGGCTTATTTAACTTTGACCATATTCTATTCGGGATTAAAACTTCTTCAGACTATTTGTATATATAAAATCTGATCTCTGTGTTAGTGTGTGTGTGTGTGTGTGTGTCTTTTTGGTCCGGGAAATTGAACTTTGATATTTTTCTTTTTCTTTTTTTAATTGAGACAGGATCTCACTAAATTGATGGCTTTGAATTTGGTATCCTCCTGCCTCAGCTTCCAAGCCTCTGGGATTACAGGTCTGTGCCAAGTCACCCACCTTAATCTGTTTTGATTTGATTGTATTTACATATTGTGGGATTTTTGAATAAGAATCAATTGCTTCTAAAGAGGGAATTTATTAGTGTTATGTGAAACTTCATAAGTATTTTAGTGGTGACAAAATATTTTAATGAAGAATATCACTGTGGAAAACAATGATACCAATCCCTCTAAATCCCCCAAATCACAATGCATGCTTTATTCATGATACTTCCTTTGCATTTCACTATTAAAGTGCTTTATACTGAATAAAAATTTGCTTTAACAAGTTCAACAAAAGTCATTTATTTTTTTCTTCAAGTATCTGTCAATTTATCATTTTTATATATAAAAAAATCAGCAATATTTGAGAAAAGCATTTAATCTAAGTCAGTCAAAACTCTCAAGAGTGCAGTGTCTCAATGTAGGTTTAAAAATATGTATAACAATGAGAAGGATTGGAAACTCAAACAACTGCACAAATAATAATGTCTTTTCAATGTCATTGTTGAATAAGAATAAAATTAATGTGCCTTTCTGAAATCTTTTTGTTCCACTGAAGTAATACAAATAGGTTGATGTATTTGGTGTAGCCACGTTTTGTGTATCGTGACAAGTTAAAATAGCTTGGGGAGACTTTACAAACAAAACAATTTTGTTACCTGTCCATCATGTGAAGGAGGCATGGAAAAATGTAATATTTACAGCTCAGTATTCTGTGTCACTATAAAAAGGTGAGTTCTAACTTTATTGTAACTCATTCATGTAGCCAATAAAATTTTATTCAGGGCAGTGTCTAGCTAAGTGTATCACCAGGATTTTTTTAAAATGAATATGCTGAAAAATATGAATCATAAACATGGTTTCCCTCAACTGTATAGTAAAAACAATTCATTTGCTTAAATTAATTCATTGAAATCAAATTCATTGTCATGGTTCTGTAGGTCAATCTGGTGCACATTGAAGTTTGCAGGTCTTGGCTCTAAGAATGGGGTCTTCAAACTACCACAGAAAACTGGTCATCTCCTTTTTAAAGATAAAGTTTTATTGAAAAAAAATCTCATTCCTTTTTATATTATCTATGCCGCTTTTGCAGTACAAGAACTCAGGTGGGCAGTTGTCACAGGACCTGTAACTAAAAGGTGAAAATATTTGCTATTTGTCCCTTTAAGAGAACAGTAGAACCTTGCATAGGGCGTTATAAGATTTACAATATAATTAGTGCAAATGGCAAAAGTTGAGAAAAAAGAACATTTAAAGGTGAGATGAACAAGATGAGATTAATAAAATCAGTGAATTTGAAAATAGATTTTAAATGATAATTTAGTAAATTACATTGGGGAATATGTGTGCATTTTTACAGATTTTTGCTACTCCCTCTGGAGTTTGTGGTATTGTGTTTTTCTTCTCCAGTCTTGGTATCTAATTTGCTCTTAAATTGGAATGGAAAGGGACATTGTCATTTCCAAGGAGAATAATGAAGAACAAATAGAAGTTCACATACGCTTCTGTCAACCTGGGTTGTTGAATTAAGAGGACATTGGAGTATTATCTGTCTCAGGATTGAAATACAGTATGAACGGATCCTAGTGTTTTATTTGTAAACCAGGAAGATTTGGAGACCTTCAATGTTACTCTGGAACCTCATTTTCCTGATTACAGCAGGTGAAAATTGATTGGAGATAAAAAAAAAACCCTAAAGCAAAGGCACTTGCTGGACAAGACACTGACCTGGAAATGCAAACATGATTTTTTTAGATATAGAAAATGACAAATCCTCAAAATAGTGAGACCTAGGAAAGGGAGTGAGAAAGAAAGCCGTACATTGAGAGCATTGATCCTTTCCCAGTACACTCCTTCCCAGTGATAAAACAAACCCTGGGGAGGAATGTCCATCAAAACTAGGAAGGCAGTCTCTGGGGAGAGGCCAAAGCATGATCCTTCCCTAAACAAATCCTTTCCAGATACCAACCAAACCCAGGCCCTCCACCTGGCCCAGTAAGATAAATCTTAGAGACCAACTGCTAATCCCAGACTCCCTCCCATTTCACCCAGTGAAACAGACCCCAAATTCCTGAGGGCCCAAGCTGACACACTCATCAAGACACCTCTTAGTATAACCTACATAAACTCAGTGCCTTCCTTTATTCAGTGGCTCCTTTTCACCAGGAAAGTGGGTCCCTCAGAGGCGCTCACCCTGTCCCTGCCCCAGCCCAATTCCTGTATGACACTTCATTCCTGAATAAAAGAGCTGAGCTGATTTGTGAACTTTGCGTCCTGCCCAGTCATTTTGTGCTAACAATCTTTGATTTGGGGAAAGAGTCAAAAGCAGGTAGAGTTTCATTCAGGAAGGAATAGCCTGAAAGATAGGAGATCAATTTATTTTTCTAGTAACAGAGATTGAACATGGGGGCACTTAACCACTAAGCCACATCCACAAACTTTTAAAAGAATTTTTTTTTTTTTGAAAGGGTTTGGCTAAGTTGCTTAGGGTCTCCCTAATTTACTGAAGCTGGCTGTGAACTCTCAATCCTCCTGCCTCAGCCTCCTAAGCTGCTCAGTTTACAGGCATGCACCACCATGTCTGGAAGAAATTGATATTTTAACTTAGGCATATCATTAATGCTAAGAGGGTAAAACTTAACTCTTTAGAACTGGGGAACTACCAGAAGGCTGTTTAGAAAAGACATCATCAAAACTATGTTAACGGAAGATTACTCTGTTGGCAAAGAAGGGATAGAAAGATAGTAAACAAAGGAAAATTCATCATAAGACTGTGAGGTAATATGGGCCAGGACTCCAATATTTTTCACCCTTATGTTTATATCCAGTGAGTCAAAGAGTCGCATCAGCTTGATTTCCTAAATGCAATTTAAAGCATCACTTTATGCTGTACTTACCACTGTGACAATTGTTTTAGCTCAGGCTTTCATGCTTCCTCCCTAAATATTTGTGACAGCCTCACAATGGAAATCTGTCTGCTCAACATATCTATCACTGGGCAACTGTTGCTTCGTTTCACTAGCTCTTTATTCTAAGACCCACCCAGGCACATGGTGCATTTCTAATCTCACAGGAAAAGGAGGCAAAAGAACCACAGAAACCAGGAGATTCTAATTCAAGCAACAATGACTTTTGTTCAGAAGTGACTAATACCACTTCTCTTTATATTTCCTCAGCCAAAGAAAGCTGCTAGTACGTTGCCAAGACTGATGTCAACATAAGAGAGATGTGCAACCTTCCTACAGAGAGGAAACCATGGGGAAAGCCAGCAACTATTTGAAAAATAATGCAATCTACCATTATATCTTCTGACCCTAAAATGACAAAAAGATGAGGTTACCCATCAGGTGGTCTGCATGTCCAGGGAAAATATTTCTTCCTCTTAGTTCTATCATTTTGTATGTTATGTTTATGCTTAAGTAGAAATTATTTGAAACAAAAACATAAAAATAAAAACAAAATTGCCTAAGAATAATTAAGAATGATGTATTATTCATAGATGTATATAATAGGGGTAAGAAGGAATCAGAGTGCTCCGTGTTTTTAAATCTTGAAAGTATACATCTTTCCTTGTCTTCCTAAAGCAGAGGATAAAACAAGGACCCATGTGCCAATAGTTTATGGGCCAGATGATCTCCATGGTCAGTGTAAAGGGGCTTCATTATAGTGGTCATTGTGAGTAACATGGATTAGTTACACCAGGATTTCTGGAGAACTGTACAAAATACCTCCCAGAATTTTCCACAAGGTTTGAAGCCCTCCCCACTTATTGGTCTGGAGTTCCACTCAGAAGTGGGACTGCTACACACACACACACACACACACACCACAGTGTGAGCACAATGACGCCTACCACTTTTTTCAATGTAAAAGAAGCCCAAAGGAAAAAGACAATGAGCTGGTGCTCACTTGAGGAATTTACCATCAGAAACATAGTCAATCACAACAATAAGCATCTCTTCCTCCAAGCTGCAATAAAAATCAGAAAGTGCAGAAAAGTGTAAGTTGTCATCTAGTATTCCAGGACAAAATTTATATCAATAACAAGGGAGAGAAAGAGAAGATAAATTCACTGAATATAAATGCAAAATATTTGGAAATTCTGATTGAGGCAGAATATACAGATATACCAAGATGATCTGAGGATTCCAGAAACTGAATAGAACCTACTGCTAGTAGCAGAAAATATGAATTATATTAGTCATCCAGGACCAATAAGAATAAAACACTATGACATCTTTTACTAATAATAAATGGGTTAATGTTTACTGAGCACTTACTAGGTGTCAAGCATGGTGCAAATATTCCACTTTTATTTTCACAGCACGTATGAAGGTGGTGCTAGTATTTTCTTCAGTTTACAAATGTAAAAATGATAGCAGAGAGAAGTTAAATACACCTTTAAGATGGTGATGTATTCAATAGTGTATAAATTATGATTCAATAGGGTCCTTAAATTAAAGAATACCTGGCATTGTTAAGGTTTTCTCAGTCTGGAACTCTCATACAAATGGGAGCTGACATTGGCATATATGTTGTTTTTCTGACATTAGGTACCCAGACATAATGCTTTTTCTCCTCTAGAATCAACCTTGATTCTCCATACCATGGATAACAGAGCAATCAGAGAGAAAAAGATTAGCTTCCCCTTTCATAATGCCAATTTTGGCATGACTATTCTAAGCTCATTGTCAAATAATAAATAAATAAAATAATAGTACTCATTATGTTAATTTTCTCCTCTACATTCATGGATATTGCTAGAAATGAAATATTTTTCTCTGGACTCTATTTCTATTCATTACACTTCAGTTTGTCTTTACTTTTTTGGTAATCATGTCTTTCTCTAATTGCAGATAGCTTACAAAGAAGTGAAACTCTTCCTAATACTCATGTTTGATGCCACTTAGGTTTTATTTTCACACAGGACCTATAGTTTTATGTTAAGCAATAGGACAGAAATTCAGCATCCTAAAATTTGTCATCTTGTAATGTAGTGATTTCCAGTATATCTTAAGAGTTTGCTATAATATTCTTTTTTATTGCAAATGGAATAACATTTGCTTGGCCATTTATCAAGAACTATGCCTATCCTTGGTGTCCTTGATAAATGCACTGACATTGAATTGGCTGTTTATCACCTGGAACCCCCATCCATCTCAGAGGAGAGTAAGTCTGTACATTGTATGTTAAAGTGAAAATCAAGTATGTTTTCTGTAACACTGAACATGTTGGTGCCAGAACAGAAAGCCTTGTATTCTGTTTGTACTGTAGTTTTTTAATGCCTTTATTTTGCATTGTTTTTTGTTGAGACACAACTTACTCAACTCTTCCTCCTTCAAGATGTTATTATTTTCAGAAGTAGTTGGTACTTTACCATCTTTAGACCACCAGACACAATGCCGAGTGGACAGTATCACTATAAAAAAAAATGACTTTTACTTGCCATTGCCTTCATACATATTTTTTTATTTTTAAATTTAACCTTATTTAAGATTAGCTCTTTCTGGACATCTTTAGACTGAGAGCGCTTCAATGATATTTAATGCTATCCTTTTGAGACAGCCTGAATTGCAGAAGCCCCAATAAGTAATATTCATGGTTGAAGACCAAATTGATGCAGTTTTCTCAAGATCTCTGGTCCCTGCAGGATATGTTTGATCTCATACATCAATAGGATGAAAATTTGGAAAAAGCATATGGCTTTGGAAATCATGCAATCTTTTCATTTTTAATTCTTCCTACTCATAAATAATCATATAAAAAATTTTCCCCCATTCAGATTGCTCCATTTTAATGATAGATACTTAATCATAAAACCAACATTGCAATAAGCACCAACATACATATTTCTATTTGGATATCATTCTAAAGTGGGAAATACTGAAAATAAACAATTTTTTCAGCACAATTAAAGATAAATGAGGCCTAAAAATACCTATGGAAAAGGGGAGATTAAAACAATCAAATGTACAATAGGATATTGAAATGAAATATAATTTAGAATTATATATTAAATATGATTTTATTGATACATCAAATTTTGATGATGATATCAAAGATAGATTATAATATTTTCTAATCATAAGGTAAGTGTATTTTGTTTTAAATTAAACACAATTTATTTTAAAATCAGTGCAGTATCTATAAGGGAACCATGTTTGATATCATGTAAAATATTTGTTTCAAATGAAAGAACCACTTTTTTCAATAAAAATTTAAGTGTATAGATTTTTTCAGAAAAATGATTAAATAAATAAATTTTAATTTAGCAACAATATTTATTATATCATATATTATTGAGATGTTCATCGAACTTCTAATTGAATACCAAGAATACATCTATGTAAGATTTGGTTATATATTTAATTCTTTCAACCTATAGAAAATGGGAATGTAAACTGTCAAATTAAAAATATTATTTTTTATTTATTATGTATGCCTAAGATATTAACATGGGCTCTGATGTCTTTAGCGTACACTCTGGTTTAAGAGTGAAATATTTTTATACATTTTATAATTTGTTGTGCACTGTTAATTAATTGTTGTTAATATTAGTACCTTAAGAAGAAGTTTAGTGGGACAGTTATATTATTGCTTGAAGAAAATATTTTGTCATTTAATTTTCTTTGTACAAATTAATATTAAGCCAATTCTTTATTATCTGTACAAGTAATGCTAAAGCTAAACTTTTCAACATCAGTCAATGGCATCAATATTTCTTCAGTTAATCACATTTGAAAATTCAGATTAACATCTGATGTCTTCCTGTGCTTTACCATCTTTACCATAGTTGTAGTTGACTTTTAAATTATTGGTGATTTAGAGCCACCAAACCTTTTCTGTAGAAAATCTGAAATAAATGTTAATTCCCAAAACTGTACTAATAGCCTGCTGCTAACTTTACTCATCACACAGTTGTTTAACACATTTTATTTTTTTATATATCATATACTCTGAAAAATAAGCAAGAACCTCAAAAGTTTTTTATTTACTGTGATACAGTTTAGTGGAGAGGGGAAATGCTCACACAGAGAAAATTAGCATACCATGGCATCTTCACCAGATCCCCTCCACACTAAGCTCAGTGCAATACAACATGAGGTGGCCATGAAATTACTCTGTAAGTGCAATATGCATTGCAGTTTAGTTTATGCAGCTATGATTTAGTACTGCATCTTTATATTTGGTTACAATGTTCTCATCTGTCAATGGTGCCATGTATTGCCTGCAGGTTTTAGAGCGTAAGTTTTGATAAATTTTATCATTTATAAAGTTTTGTTTATGTCATGAGAGTAAATAATGAACAGACTAATATCTATATATGTCTTATGCATTCCTGATCTCAACATTTCTTAAGTTTTTATTGATATTTCTAGAATGTACAGTTCATCTGTGAGTTTTTTTTCAAATGATGACAAATGTCTAAAAAACCCTGCATTATCAGTGGGCTTGCATTTCAAGCCCATGTTGTTGAAGGGTTAATTATATGTAGAAGAAATCATGGTACCTTACAGCTTTTTAAATATCTTACATTTTCATTAATTCCTCTTCATCTTAACCCATGCCTTACTCATTGCAGAATGATGATATTGGCTTCATAGTATTGTCTACTACTTGATCCCTGGTAGAATAAAAACAAACAGCTCTGTCTTAGAACTAATCTGATTTTTGTTAACCTAACATATTTAATAATTTGCCGCTGTATAAATCCTAAAACTAACCAGTATAGTTTATAGCATCTTCAAGCCTGAATATGTGCTTTCTGGCTTTCCAAATCACAACCATTTTTAGGAACCATTTCGTAATCATCCCTAACAACCTCAGGGCATATTTGTATTGTTTATATTTCTTATGTTTCTCATTTTCTCTTGGGCACCAATACTCCTGGATGTCCTTAAAACATATCTAACCATAATTTGTCCTATATTTCAGAGAAATGTAGGATAGGAGGTAGTAAGGTAAATGTTGGGTTTGTACTAATTGATGGCAGCTCACTGGGAAAGCAGAAATTTCTTTTAGCTGGCGTGTTATTAGTTAACTTAATTTTGGCTGCTGTCATTTCAAGAAAAAAAGAAAGACATAGAAACGAGATCCACTAAGTGTAAATCCTGACCCTGAGCCCTCATGCTGATTTCCAAGGTGACCTTCAGAAAAGGATATTTCTTTTCTGCACCTTCATGTACATCATCAATTAAATGTCAATTCAAATATATTCCTACCTTATTGTTGTGACATTTAAACTAAGTTATATTCATGACAAACGCTCATGCTCTTTTAAAATTAATTCCTTCTGTTCAAGGCTGAGCCTCACATGCATTTCGAGTCAGTGAGAATGTTAGTGAATTAGGTCTTATCTCTACACCTGTACAACCTGGCTGAGCCTGAAGTTCTCTGTTTAGTGACAGAGCCTCCTATTAGTTGCACTTTTTTTCTCTTTCAATTGCAGCATTTATTTTTGTTCCTAATGGAGATACACTTATCACCCTGGGACAAGATGGTACTTCATTGTAAATATACTTAAATTTATATGCATTTGGGTAGCTATCAACTTCTGAGGAACAAAGGCTGTTTCTTTGGTGCCCAGAGATCAGAGTGTTCATTATTTTGCATTTGACATTCACTCCTGACACAAAGAAATGGATATTGTTCAATTCAGCATTACATGACTTCAACGATTAATTGTTAAATGGATTATTAGAATTCCAGTCAATTCCCAAGAGAAAAGTAGGTTTTAAGAATCAAAAATTTTTATACCATTGAAATCAAGAACTTTAAGGGCTATATCCAGGAATTTTATGTACACGTCAAGAAAAAAATAAGCATTAGAGGTGAACGTTGACAAAAATGAGCTCAGGTGTTTAGCTGCCATAGTTTACTATGCTTAAATATTTTGTAATTCAATGTTATTAATGAGTTTTAATAACTTTACAAGCTGTGTAATGATCACCACAATCCAATTTTAAAACACGACATAGTATCTATTGCTAATTTGGTTTTATTCAATCCTCTAGCCTAACCCAGACCCAAGCAGCTACTCTTCTATATCTATAGGTTTGCCTATATCTATGGGTTTGCTACTTTGAGTTTTATAATATAAATGTAAAAATAATATGTTCTTTAAATTAGCATAATTTTTGAACTTCATGTTTTGCATCACTATTTCATTCAATTTCTATAGCTGTATAGTTTTCCAAACTCTAGATGCACCATATCCTGCTTATTCATTCACCAGTGGATAAAAATTTAGATTGTTTCCACTTTGGGAGTATTATGAATAATGATAGTGTATCATATCAAAGTCTTTTACTGAACATGTTCTTTTAGTCATTTGAGATATTAAATTGTTGCATTATATGGTAATCTTATGATCTGTCTTTCTTACTAGTAACTGCCATATTTTTTTTCTCCTTCATATTCACTTTATTTTTTTTTTATTTGCTTATTGATTCATTGAGCACAAATGGAGTACAGCTATTGTTTCTCTGGTTGTACACAAAGTAGAGTCTCCCCATCTGTGCATTCATACATGTACACAGGGCAATGATGTCTGTCACACATACTGTTATTATTCTTATCCCCCCACCTCGATCCCACCCCTCCCTTCCCTCTATGCTATCTATCCTTCCTCCATTCTTGCCATCATTCCACCCCACATTATGCATCATCATTCATTTATCAGAGAGACCATTTGGCCTTTGGATTTTGGGGTTTGGCTGATCTCACTTAGCATAACAGTCTCCAACATCATCCATTTACCTACAAATGCCATAATTTTATTCTTCTTTATGACTGAGTAATATTCCATTGTGTATATATACCACAGTTTCTTTATCCATTCATCTATTGAAGGGCATCTAGGTTGGTTCCACAATCTAGCTATTGTGAATTGAGCAGCTATGAACATTGATGTGGCTGCATCACTGTAGTAATCTGATTTTAAGTCCTTTGGGTATAGGCCAAGGAGTGGGATAGCTGGGTCAAATGGTGGATCCATTCCAAGTTTTCTAAGGAACCTCCACACTGCTTTCCAGAGTGGCTGCACCAACTGCCATATTTTTTGAAGAGACAAAACCACAATATAGTCCCAGCTGCCATGTAAGAGGACCCCATTTTCTGATTTTCTAGCTCAGAAATTGTACTCCCTCTCTTGTTCTTTAGAACTACCCTAATGGGGCAAATGGTATCTTTTTGCGGTTTTAATTAACTTTTATCAAATGATTAATACAGTTGAGCATCTTTTTCAAGAAAAGTGATTTTCCTTTTTTTTTACTTTAATGTTGTTTTGTTTTTTAAATTAATTTTTATTTATCCTAATTAGTTATACCTGACAGCAGAATGCTTTTATACATGTTGCTAAATCATACATAAATGGAGTGTAATTTCTCATTTTTCAGATTGTTCATCTTGTAGGATCACATCAGTCATGCAGTCATATATGTATATAAGGTAATAATGTGTGTTTCACTCTACTATCCTTCCTACCTCCATACTCCTGGCCCCTCCAATCACTCCCGTCTACCTAATAAAAAGCTGCTCAATTCACAATAGCTAGATTATGGAATCAACCTAGATGCCCTTCAGTAAATGAATGGATAAAGAAACTGTGGTATATATACACAATGGAATATTACTCAGCCATAAAGAAGAATAAAATTATGGCATTTGTAGGTAAATGGATGATGTTGGAGACTGTTATGCTAAGTGAGATTAGCCAATCCCCAAAATCCAAAAGTCGAATGGTCTCTCTGATAAATGAATGATGATGCATAATGCGGGGTGGAAGGGTGGCAAGAATGGAGGAAGGATAGATAGCATAGAGGGAAGGGAGGGGTGGGGGCAGGTGGGGGGTAAAAATAATAACAAATGTATGACAGATACCATTGCCCTGTGTACATGCATGAACACACAGATAGTGTGACTCTACTTTGTGTACTGCCAGTGAAACAATAGCTGTACTCCATTTGTGTTCAATGAATCAATAAGTAAATTTAAAAAAATAAATTAATTAAAAAAAAACTGAAAAAAAAAAGTAACTCTATTCTTCCCTAAAGACCCCTCTCCCTTATTGTGAATAAGCATCTGCATATCAGAGAAAACATTGAGCCTTTGGTGTTTTTCAGTTTGGCTTATTTTTCTTAGCATGATATTCTCTAACTCCATCCATTTACTAGCAAATGCCATGATTTCACTCTTCTTTAACGCTGAGTAATATTCCATTGTAGGTATATACCACATTTTCTTTATCCATTCATCTGTTGAAGGGTCTCTAGGTTGGTTTCATATCTTTGCTATTAGAATTAAGCTCTATAAAAACTAATGTGACTGAGTCACTATAGTATGTTGATTTTAAGTACTTTCGGTATAAACCGAGGAGAGAAATAGCTGGGTCAAATGGAAGTTCCATATCAAGTTTTCTAAAGAATCTCCATACTGCTTTCTGTAATGGCTGTACCAATTTGCATTCCCACCAGCAACGTATGAGTGAACCTTTCTTCCCACATCCTTGCCAACATTTATTATTGCTTGTATTATTGATAACTGCCATTCTAATTGGAGTAGAAATGAAAGCTTAGAGTAGCTTTGATTCTCATTTCTCTAATTGCTAAAGATGTTGAACATTTTTTCAAATATTTGTTAATTGAGTGTATTTCTTTTTCTGTGAAGTGTCTGTTCAATTTCTTAATCCATTTATTCATTGAATTATTTGTTCTTTTGATGTTAAGTTTTTGAGTTCTTTTTACATCCTAGATCTGGGATACATATGGCAAAGATTTTCTCCCATTCTGTACACCCTCTCTTCACATTGCTGATTGTTTCGTTTGCCAAGAAGAAGCTTTCTATTTTGAATTCATCCATTTATTGATTCTTTATTTAACTTCTTGCCCTTTAGGTGTCCTGTTCATAAAGTCAGATCCCAGGCCAACATGGTGAAGATTGGGGCCTATGTTTTCTTCTAGCAGATGCAGGATCTCTGCTAGTGCCTAAGTATTTGATGGACTTTGAGTTAAGTTTTGTGCAGGGTGGGAGATTAAGGTTTAATTTCATTTTGTTTAATATGGCTTTACATTTTTCCCAGCAACATTTGTTGAACAGGCCCTCTTTTCTCCAGTGAATGTTTTTGGCACCTTTGTCTAGTATGAGATAATTGCATTTATGTGGGTTTGTCTCTGTGTCCTCTACTTTGTGCCATTGGCTTCTGTGTCTGGTGCCAATACCATACAATTTTTATTACTATAGTTCTGTAGTATAGTTTGTGGTCTACTAGGCAGATCTTTTAAATAAAAACTAGATTAAAAAACTATTGAACTAAATAATACAAACAATAATTTAGAATTAACAAACATATATAGAATATTTCATCCATCAATGAGCCACTTTTTTCTCTGAATAACATGGATCCTTCTCTAAGGAAAGTAATTTTTAATGAATTATTGCATGTTTCCATATGCAAATGCTTTTTTAAAATTCAGATCTAATAATTATACATTCCATATGCATTTATGGAGTACAGTGTGGGAATTTGATATATGTACACTCTATGTAATGATCAACCAGGGTAATTAGCATTTCCTTCTCCTTAACTACTTATTATTTCTTTGTATTTGAAAGCTTGAACTCTTTTCTTATTCTTTATAACATCTTTAGGAAACTGCTGTGTGTTATATTCGCACCCTACTTTGCTATATACCATTAGAATTTATTCTATCTGTGGTTGGGGTTGTAGGTCAGTAGAAGCACACTTATCTAGCATGTGTGAGGCACTGGGTTTGATCCTCAGCACCACATAAAAATAAACAAATAAAACAAAGATACTGTGTCCATCTACAACTAAGAAAAATTTTTTAAAAAGAAATCATACCATAAAAAAGAATTTATCCTATCTACATACCTGTATTTTGGTCACCCATTAGCCAATCTCCTCCTGTCACTAGCCTTATATCCTTTCTTGTTCCTAAGATATTTTCCTAACCTCTACTGAGGACTAGTCTACTTCCTACTTTTTTTTTTTCCCAAGTTTTATTTATTTTTTTAATTTTTACAGAGTGCATTTTGATTCATCGTACACAAATGGGGTACAATATTTCATTTCTATAGTTGCACATGATGTACTTTCACATCATTCTTGTTAATCATACATGCACATAGGGTGATGATGTCTGTCTCATTTTTCATACCCCTGTCCCCTCCCCCTCTCATTTCCCTCTATGTAATCTAAAGTTCCTCAATTCTTCTCTCATCCCTCCACCCCCCAACCCGATTATGTATCATTCATCCACTTAGGGATGACATTTGGCCTATGTTTTTTTGGCATTGACTTATTTCACTAAGCATGATAATCTCCAATTCAATCCAGTTATGCCACTCCTCAGTTTATACACAAAGTCCTTAAAATCAGCATACTACAGTAACATAGCCACATCAATATTTACAGCAGCTCAATTTACAATAGCTAGACTATGGAACAAACCTAGATGTCCTTCAACAGATGAATTGATAAAGAAACTGCATATATATACACAATGGAACATTATTCAACCATGAAGAAGAATAATATTATGGCACTGCTTCCTACTTCTATGAAATAAAGTCTTTAAGATTTCACATACCATTGATAGTAGGTGGTATGTGCTTTTCATCGCCTGACTTATTTTTCTTCACATATGCTTCTCTAGTTTCCAACATAATGTCATAAATGAACAAATTTTATTTTTAAAATTTATTTTGAACTAATACATACAAACCCAAAATTGTACATCTGAATGTAGAAGCAGGTAATATTTCCATGTGTGTATACATTGGATAATATTTAAATCACATTAAACATGTTTATTTTCCCAGATATTTATCACTTCTTTATACTGTGCAAAAGCTCTGCAGAACTTCTTAGTCCTGTTTAGCTGCAACTCTGTAGGTATTGATCACCTTTTCCCCATTCCCCTTTTCATCTAATATCTTCAATTTCTGGTAACCACCATCCTACTCCCAACTTGTGTATTTCACATTTCTCTTCAATGGGAGCATGTGATGCCTGACTTGCTGTTCCTGTCTTATTACATTTAATGACATGTTCTTTAATTCCTTCCATGTTGTTGCAAATGAAAGGACTTTGTTCCCTTTACCGGGCAAATGCTATTCCATTGTATATATTGACCACATAACTAGGCATATCCACTTATCCATCTGTGGACACTGAGGTTGATGCCATGTCTTGGTCATTGTGCGTAGTGACACAATAAATGTGAGAGTGCACCCCTCCCTTTGAGATACTAAATTCATTCCCTGTGGATATATGTCCAATAGTGGGATGGCTGGATGTTATTGGTACTTTTATTTTGTTTTTTTCAGGCGCTTCATGGTATCTTTTATAATAGTTGTATTTCTTTACCTTCCTAGTAGCCTTACCATCATTTACTTTTTTTGGAGTTTGGATAATAACTTTTATACCTGGGGCGAGTTGATATCTCACTATAGTTTTGATGAGTATTTACCTGATGAATAATGAGGTTGGATGTATTTTTTTCATATGCCTCCTGACAATTTGTAAATCCTTAGAGAAATGTCTACTCATATTATTTGTCAATTTCTTAATCAGATTATTTGAGGTTATTTTCACTGATGAGTTATTTTATTCACCTGTATATTCTGGAAAGGAATCCCTTGTTGGATGAACAGTTTGCAAATGGGTTAGTCCTTCCTGGAGGTCATCTCTTTACTTTGCTGATTGTTTCATTTGCTGTGCAGATGCTTTTTAGTTTGATAAAATCACATCTGTTTTTATTTGCTTTCATTGACAATACTGTAGAAGTCTTAACAAAATATTATTTCTATACTTATGTCTTTTCTACTATGCTTTATTCAATTAGTTTCATGTCTTACATTTATGCCTTTGATCAATTTTGAACTGATTTTTATAGCTATTGGAACAACAAAGCCTAATTTCTTTTTCCTACATATAGGCAGACAGTTTTTCCAGCACTCCTTATCAAAAAGACTCTCTCTAATGTATGTTTTTAGTACTGTTTTGAAAGTGAGCCATTGTAGACGTATGGATTTGCTTTTCACTTTTCTATCCTCTTCCGTTAGCCTGTGTGTCAGTTTTTATGTTATTACTCTGCTGTTTTGATTATCATGGTTTCAAAGTGTGTTTGAGGTCAGGTAATATAATGCCAATAGCTTTGTTCTTTTCCTTTTTATTTTTTCCATGAATGTTTTGTATGTTCAGAGTCTTTTGTAGTCCATACAAATTTTAGGATTTTTTTTTCTAATTTTATGATGAATGCCATGGGTATTTTGTAGGGATTAAATTGAAACTGTAAGTCTCTTTGGGTAGTATGGACCTTGTAACAATATTAATTTTTGTAATCCATGTTCATTGATGGTTTTCCATTTTGTATGCGGACATTATCAGTATATGTTTCGTTGTAGAGATCTTTCTCTTCCTAATTAAATTGAAATCTAGATATTTTGTATTTTCAGAGCTATTGTAAATGAGATTACTTCTTTTCTTTCTCACCAAGTTCACTATTTGGGTGAGAACACTACTGATTTTTGTATGTTGGGATTGCATCCTATAACTTACTGAATTGTTTTCACCATTTGTAATAGTTCTTTGGTGTGGGATTTAGAATTTTAACATGTGCAGTATTATCTTCTGAAACAAGGATACTTGGATTTCTTGTTTTCCTATATGAGTACTCTTTTACTTGCCAAACTACTCTGGTTGAGACTTCAAGTACTATGTTCAGTAAGAATAGTGAACGAAGACATTCTTGCTCTTCCAATATTAAAGGAAACAATTTCACATTTTCCCCATTTGAATGGTGTTGTCTGTGGGTATGTCATATAGCCTTTATTACACTGAGGTTAGTTTCTTCTGTACCTAATTTGTTGGGGGGTTTGATCATGAAGAATATTAATTTTTGAAATGCTTTTTTTCATATCTAAGGAGAAATTCATGTGAAAGTTTCTATTCTACATTCTGTTGATGAGATGTACTACATGTATTGATTTGTGTGTTTTAAACCATCTTTGTATTCCTAGTTGAATCCCACTCGATCATGGCATATGATCCTCTAAATATACTGTTGAATTCAGATGGCTAATGTATTGTGAATTTTTTGCATTTATTTTTATTAGTAATTTTGTTTAGTGGTTTTGTTGTTAGTGGTATGTGCTTATCTGCTTTAGGAATCAGGGTAATTCTGGCATTATAAAATAATTTTGAAAGGGGGATTTATCCTTTAGTTTATTTGAATAGTTTAAGAAGAGTTGCAAATATTTTCCTTTAAAATTTTGGTAAAATTCATCAGAAAGTAATTCACTCCTGAGCTTTCTTTGTTGGGACACTTAATATTATTGATTCAACTCATCACTCATTATTGTTGGGTTCATGTTTTATATGTTTTCATATGTTCATGTTTTGGTAGATTCTATTCATCCAGGCATTTACCAATTGTTTCTATGTTTTTCAGTCTTGTGGCACATAATGGTTCATAATTGTTCCAAATGAGTCTTTGTATTTCTGTTGTATTTCAGTTGTACAGGCCCCCTTTTTATCTCTGATTTTATTTATTTTGGTTTTCTCTTTTATTTAGCTTTAGCTAAATGTTTCTGAGTTTGTTCTTTGGAAAAAAAAGCCTTTCTATTATGCTAATATTTTGCATATTTTTAAAATTTCCATTTACTTATTTCTGCTCCTATCTTTGTTATGCTTTTCCTTTTACTAATTTTCAGGTTGGTTTATTCTTGCTTTTTCACTTTTTTGAGCTATATTATTACATTGCATATTTAAAATCTTTCTTTTTATTTATATGTGCATCATATTGCTCTAAAGTTGCATATTAGTTCTTTTTTTGCCTTATGACATGTATTTTGATATGTTTCCAGTTTCATTTGTTTCAAGATTTAAGAAAAAAAATTCTTATGATGTTTTTCACTGAAAGAATATGCTGTTTAATTTTCCTTTATTACGATTTCTAGAGTTCCTGTCATGTATAATATCATGTTTTATTTCATTATAGTTCGAAAAACCCATGATATGCTGTTGATCTTTGAACTTGCTTAGAGTTATTTTGTGGCCCTACATATGTCTAGACTGGAGAATGTACCAGATGCTGATGAGAAAAATGTGTTTTCAGCACATTTGGTGGATGAAATATTCTGTAAATTTCTTTATAGCCATTTGAAATAGATTATGGTATAACCCAGAAGTTTCATTGTTAATTTTTTGTCTAGATTCTCAGTTTGTGGTGTGATGAAGTTGCTAGTTGTTATTGTGTTGGATTCTCTCTTTCCCTTTGAATTTAATAATATTTGCTTCCAGTGTTGAGTGCATATATATTTACAATTGTTAAATCATCTTATATGAAGAAAACTTTGGAAGATGGAAAAATCTCCCATGTTCTCATATAGGCAGAAATAATAGTGTCAAAATGGCCATACTACTAAAAGCATTATATAGGTTTAATGTGATTACCATTAAAATTCCAATGACATTCTTCATAGAAATAGTAAAAGCAGTCATGAAATTCATTTGGAAAAATTAGAGGCTCAGAATAGTCAAAGAAATCCTTTGCAAGAAAAGTGAAACAGAAGGCATGATTGCACCAGACCTTAGGTTATACTCCAGAGCTGCTGTAACAGAAAGAGCATGGTATTGAACCAATGGTACAGAATGGAAGGCACAGAGAAAAACCCACATAAATACAATTATCTCAGACTTGACAAAGGTGCCAAAAATATTAATAGAGAAAAAATACCTCTTCAGCAAATGGTGCTGTGTAAATTGGAAATCTGTATATAACAAAATGAAATTAAACCCCTATCTCTCACCCTGCACAAAACTCAAAGTGGATCAACAATCTAGGAATTAGACCAGAGACCCTGCACCTACTAGAAGAAAAATTAGGCCCAAATCTCTATCATGTAGGCTTAGGAAGCAAATTCCTCAACAAGGCTCCTAAAGTGCAAGAAGTAAAGTCAAGAATCAATAAATGGAATGATATCAAAGAAAAAAAAGGAAAAAAAGGGAAAAAATCAAGAATGTGAGGAGAGAGCCTACAGAATGGGAGAAAGTCTTTGCCACCAGCACCTCAGATAAAGCACTAATCTCCAAGATTAGTGCTTATATAAATAACTCAAAATACTTAATATCCAAAAAACAAATAACCCAGTCAATAAATGGGCAAAGAAAATGAACAGGAACTTCACAGAAGAAGAAATATGATTGATCAACAAATATATGAAAAAATGTTCTGTGGGGAGCCATCTTTATCTAACAGAATCAGATGTCCTTGAGCCATCAGACATTAAGGCCTGACTTCCAGGAACTGGCAGCCATGGAGGACCGTCCCAGATCCCGGGATCGGGGGTGTTATGTAGTGTCATGTGGGAGTGGTTCACCATCTGGTTATGAGAGTTTCCCTGAACAAACTGGCTCCCCTAACTCCATCCCATCCTGTTCATCACAGAAGAAGCCCCTCCCAGTTGGGGCCTTTTTTACCTGTGTGACAATAAAATAAAGGAGAGTTGGGCTACTCCATCTTGTTAGAGGTCAAAGCTGGTATGGCCCTATCCATCATGCCCCCATGCCCCCTCTCATTTAAAAAGAGTAATGGCTCTTGTGTGTTTATTGATTAGATAAGTTTATGGGGGTAATTAACTGATTTATAGCAACATTGTCCTCTGGCAGTTAACCCTCTTCTCATCCATGTAGGATGTGACTGAAAACTCCTTACAAAGTTCAACATCTCCAGCAATTAGGGAAATGCAAATTAAAACAGAGATTTCATCTCATTGCAGTCAGAATGGGAATTATAAAGAGTATGAGCAACGATAAATGTTGGAGAAGATGTGGGGAAAAGATACACTGACATATTGTGGGAAAGCAAATTGGTACAACCACTCTGGATAGCAATATGGAGATTCTTCAGAAAACTTGGAATGGAACCAGTATTTGACCCAGTCATCCCACTCCTCAGCATGTACCCAAAGGACTTAAAATTGGCATACTATAGTGACTTGGTCAGATCAATGTTTATAGCAGCTCAACTCTCAATAGTCAAGATATGGAACCAACCTTCATGACCTTTAATAGATGAATAGATAAGGATCATGTGGCATGGGCTGGGGCTGCAGCTCAGCGGTAGAGTGTTTGTCTCACATGTGTGAGGCACTTGGTTTGATCCTCAGCATCACATAAAAATAAGTAAAGATATTGTGTCCATCTACAACTAAAAAAAGTATATAAAAAAAGAAATTGTGGTACATTTGCACAATGGAATATTATTCAGCAACAAAGAAGAGTGATATTATAGCATTTGCTGATAAATAGATGGAACAGAAGACTATCATGCTAAAGGAAATAAACCAAGTATTCTCTCTGATATGATAATGCTGACTCACAGTAGGTAGAGAGGAGGAAGGCATGGAGGTTCACTGTAATTGACAGGTGAGAGTGTGGGAAAGGAGGGGGGTGAGAATGGGAAACCAGTAGAATGAATCAATCATAACTTTCCTACGTTTATATGTGAATACACAACCAGTGTAACTCCATGTCATGTACAACCACAAAAATGGGAAGTTATTCTCCATATATGTATGCTATGTCAAAATACATTTTGTCATGTGTAACTAAAAATAGTAAATGCAAAATTAAAAGCAACAATTGCTATTTCATTTTGTTGAAGTCACACATTTACCATTATTTTGTAGCTTTCTTTCTCCATTTTTATAGTTTCTTCATTTAAAATATATTTTTGTCTGATGTAAATGTAGCTACTCCCGCTCACTTTTGCTTTCTGTTTGCAGGGAATTTTCATGGTAATGCATGTATTTCCATTTATATGTATATCATTATCAGTGGAATCATGTTATTTGGACTTTTTTACCCTCTCAGCTAGTCTTAATCTTTTAGTTTGGGAATTTAATTAATTGCATTTAATATTATCATTGATAAGAAAATATTCTTGTTACTATGTAAATTCATTGTCTAGCTCTTTTTGTTTATTTCTTTGTTCTTTATTCCTCTATTGTTGCTTTTTTCATTTATAAGTTTTGATTATTTTGTCTTTCTCCTTTCCACTTTGCTCTGTGATTTATGTAACTTTGCAGTTTTATATGGTCATTGTCCTTATTATTTTACTATAGATCTAACCTAGTATTTCTTCTAAGTTTGACTTTCTGGTGATGAATTTCCTCAGTTTTTGCTTGTCCTGGAAAGACTATTTTTTTTCCTCATTTCTTGAAGGACAGATTTGTTAGGTGTAGTATTCTTGGTTGGCCAGGTTTTTTTTTTTTTTTTGTTTTTTTTTTTTTTTTTTGTTTTTTTAGAACTTGGAATGTATCAACTCATTACGTATGACATATAAAGGTTTCCACTGATAAATATGCTATTAGTCTAATAGAGATTCCCTTACTACTTTTCTATGGCTGTTTGCAGAATTTCCTCTTTGTTTTTTACGTTTGGAAGTTTGACAACAATGAACCTGGAGAGGTTCTTTATTGGTGAACTACATTTGAGATTCTTTGATCCTCCTGAATCTGAATGTTGATATCTTCCCAAGTATAGAAATTGTTCACATATTATTTTGTCTAGTAGATTTTCAACTATATTTTATTTTACTTGTGGTGTTCAGTCCCACAATTTCTGTTTCTTGTATGATCTCTATCTTTGCTGAATTTCTATTTCAGATCATTTGTTGTTTTATTAATTAAAAAAAATATCCTTCTGCATTTTCATGTGCCTCATTGGGTTTCTTTTAAAATAATTCGTGTCAATTAATTGTTATCCTTTTCTTTGGGGTGTTTTGCTCAAGAATTACTTTCTTTAGGGGTGTCATGATACCTTGCTTTTACATGCTTTGATAGATAGATATTTTAGATAGATTTTTTATTCATAGATATTTGCAGTTTTGGTCTTATAGTTGCTTCCACCAATTTTATAGGTTGGTTTTATACTAAAAGATTTTATCCTGAAGACTTACACTAAGGATGTTGATTGGGTAGAAAACAGTGCATTTCGTTCAGAATATTTGTAGTAGTGTAGGTTTTGTCAACTTCAGTGACACCTTTAGGTGCTTCAGTGGCCTGGGTTATAGGAGTCTGTGGGATTGCTCAATAGGGTAGGATGCAGATCTCTTAGGCTGAAGAGATTCCTAGAAGCTTTAAGCCCAGGACACCCTCTGTGGAAACAGGGTCTCAATCAGTTCCTATGGGGTATTTGGAGGTAGAGCATTCTGATAAGCTTGGCAGGGAAGATGCAGCTGGCCAGGCAGCAGGAACAGGGTGCTCATTAGTTTCTGAAGGCCATATGGAACTAGGCCACTCCAGTGGTCTCAGACAGCATGACACATGTGCCTCTAACAGCAGAGGACATCTGTCAGTGTCTAAGGTACTCATCAGCATGCAAGGGCTGAATTGAGACCTTCATGAAACCTCTAGAGGGCTAAGTTGCTCAAGGAGGACTGCACACTGCTTTCTGTGGCTGAAGGTCAGTGAGCTGTGTCATAAAGGATGCTACCTGGGGCTTTGGGGGGCTTAGATGCTCAAGGCAGGCTGCCTACCTGCTTCCTAGTATGGTTGGGGGAAGGTCAGCTGTACTGAGTGTGTGTTGTCAGTATAATGGTTCTTAAGACCAGGTCATTCACCCTGGTGCCTGTCTGTTTCACAATGTTCCAGGTTGGCAAGATCCTAAAATTGTACCATTCACCAGGGGTCCAGATTCAGGTAGATCTCACCAAGTGATGGGTCCTTTCCCTTGGATATTGCAGTGACAGATTCCCTGGCAGCTTACTAAACTGGACTCAGGCCTTGTGAAGATTAAAGATTTCTCCAGCAACAAATGCTTCAGGTGACTGTGGCCTTATTAGAAACTGCTGAGGGCTTCCTGCTTACACTTCCCCTACTGTGTGCAATGTCCCTTTTAGTTCAGGAATGATTTTGATTGAAGAGACAGGATAATAGATGCTGTGTGTTTAGCTCATTACTTTATAAGGCAGTTCTGAGGCTTCTTGCTCCATTTCAAAGTTTCCACATCCCACTTCACTGAAGTCCTCCACCCCAAACACTCCAGTAGAACAGCAGATATTTTTTGTTCTTATGTTTTGACTCCCTTTTGTATGAGGGAAGTGCACCAGGCACCTCTAGTCTGCCATCATGTTCTTCCAAGGCCATGAATGTTGAATATGTTTTCAAGTGATTAGTAGCCATCTCTTTTGCGAAATGTCTATTGAATTTTTTCACATTTTATTTCAATTTATTAATTTATTTATTTAGGTTTTGCAGATTAACACAGGGATACCACTGAGCTACATCCACAGCCCTGTTTTTATTTTGAGACAGAGTCTTGCTAAGTTGTTAGGGGCCTCACTAAATTGCTAAGGCTGGCCTTGAACCTGTGATCCTCCTGCCTCAGCCTCCTGAGTTGTTGAAATCATAGGTGTGCACCACTATGCCTGACTGAATTATTTTTTCATTTTAAATTATGTTTCGTTTTATCATTTTAATATTTCTGTCCACATTATTCAATTTAAGAATATGATTTATGAATGTTTTCCTTCAATCTTTTGTTTTCATTAATGATGTCTTTTGAAATGCAACTTTCTTTGTTGAAATTTGTTAGTTTGTTTCTTAATGTGATTTAGCTTTTGTCATTGTATCAAAAAACTTTTTTCTTGACCAAATGTCACAAAGTGTTTCTCTGACTTTGTCTTATAATGTTTTATGTTTAGATATTATATTTAGGTGCATGACCTGTTTAATATACATAAAAGTGCAAAATTCATCCATTTGCATAAATACACCCAATTTTTTCATCACTAGTTGTGGGGGACCAAGCTATTCTTTCTCTAATGAATGGCTTGGTCAGTGGGAAATCAAATGAAGTAGAAGATGACAAATTCTATACACTATGAATATGTTGATATCACTTTTTTCTTATAAGTAAGCCATATATTTGAGGGAACAAATGAGGAAAATTAATGAGGCAGCAATATTATTTCATTCTTACCCACAGTTCCTCTAATGGCATAGTAACCTGGGATTTGTATAAAAGCCTGACTAATCAAAACTTAGTGTTTAGTTGTTTGATATCAACTGTTGGTGATAAAACAGGAAAGTTATTTTTTAAAGAATGTCTCTGCATCTTAATTTTTTCAGTGTCTATTTGGGGAGAAAAAAAACACCTTCGTTTGAAGTTGCTTTCTTATTTAATCACTTATTTATTTGCGCAGTATTTAGAAATACAGTATAGTTTTATTTAAAAAGTCAAAGTTATTACTATATTTCATTCCCGTGCATATCATTTAGTGGGTTAATTATGTGTTGACACAGTTTGTGGTGAGAACTGCAGTGCATGTGGTTATAGGAGGACAGGTCATATTAGAGAGTGCTTTTTAAAATATTTTTGCTAAGAGCTGCTACTTATGGTTTCCGTGTGAGAGATAGTACCCAACTTAAGATATTCCTCAGGGAATGGAAGGTGATCTTTAATATTACAGGCGAGAAAGCTGACTCTGAACTACTGTTATAGCAACTTAATGGTTCCCAGTGGGAGATAGTTATAGGATTTATTTCCTACATGCTGATTGGGGAAAAGTCATGCTTGCACCCATGTCATATATACAGATTTTCTTCAGAATAAGCCATTCACTGTTATAAAGCATGAACTGAGGGCTATACATAAAGTACACTAGAGAGAGAAGAAAAAGTGTTTTTTTTTGTTTTTTTTTTTTTGTTTTTTTTTAGTATTCAAAGCTTAAGGGAGCTAAAAATTCACATGGAAAATCAAATGCAAAGATAAAATAATATGGCAAATACACTGTAGGAAAAACAGAAAATAAAAGACAGAAAGCAAAAGGTAAGAAATGCAGAAAGGAAGAAAAGAAGGACAGCTGCAATGTTTAGCAATGATGTAAATTTGATAACTGTGATGGGTTGTGGTAATCATGGCTTCCACGCTTTTAGTGGTCTCCACACACTTGGATTATCTTGGACATGTGACAAGTTATGTCCAACAGATGGTGGCAAACATGATACAAGTAACTGAACACTGGGACTATAGCTGTCTTTGGGTTCACTCAATGCTTCTATGTGAACATCTGCAGAGACAGAGATAATATAGACAGACATTATGAATAGAAATCACATGAGGAAAAGTGATGCAATCCAAGAAGAGCCCCTTGCACTGACTCGCCACTGGCTTATGACCCACTCTGGACAAAATCAACTGTGTTCTGCTCAAATCAGATAAACCAAGAGCCCCCTCACTTATTCAAGAAAATATTTCTGACCTAGAGAATTATGAGCTTGATCAATGGTTACTATTTTAAGCCACCACAATTTGGCATGATTGGTTGTGCTACACATGCTAAAAAGAATTTCTTATTTTAAGCAAATAATAAATGGTAATTTTTTTAAAGTAGGTCTTCAGTCACACGTTGAAATGAGAAATTGTCATCTTAATCTTATCTACATAGTTTATAATTTAATGACTTTAATAGTGATTGATATATCAATACAGGACATTAATTTCAAACATTTTCGCTCCTTTCTACATATAACAATTATTTTATAATAATAACTAAGCAATCATGAAATTTTACACACAAACAACATTGGCTTGGGGAAAACTCCTAAAATCAGATTTTAAATAAATAACCAAAAATAATAATGATGATGATTGTTTCATGCCATACTGTTTTGTTTGGCAAGTTTAAAATATTAGTTATATTTATCCAGAAATATAATTTCATAATTTTATTTAATCATGTACTTATGCCTATCTTGGAAGAGGAAATTATTACTTTAATTTTTCAGCCATTTAGAAGAATTACATGGATTAGGGAAACTATTTACAAAGAAGAGGGAGGTAAATAATGACAATGTGTATCAGGCATGCCAGTTATTCTTGAAGCCTAGAATGGCATCAAAACAAATCATCTCCTTTATATTATGCAATTGCAGCTCTATTTTTCTCAAGCCTGATCACGTTCAGTTTAGATTTGTACATCAGCAATAAATCACTTTCCTTAGAATGTAACTTTTTCTTTCCTTTTCCCACACTATCTACATTTCCTCAGAAGTGCCTCCTCGAAAATCATTTCTAACCTCTTGAATTTCAGGATAGGGTATACTAATAATCTATTAGATAACCGAAAATACTTATGGAATAGAATAATGTTATAAAATACAGCAAAAAAGAAATAAGGAAAGAGAAAGAGCAGAGACTGAATATAAATACAGTCAGTTTTCAAGCAGTATTATATCAAGAAATGTAACTGATGACTAATTAAACATTTTATTTCTCCTATAGCACAAAAATAGCAAAATGAACATAAAATAGAAAATATGAAAAAAAGGAGAGTCCTTCTAAGTGTGTAACTGAATATACAAATTGTCTTTTTTGTTGTTTGTTTGTCGGCATGCAAATTTTGAACACATAATGCAAGGAGAGCATCCATTATTGAAAATGCACAAACAACAGGCATGGAAGGGAGGTTTTTCTCCCAAAAAGCAACCAGTGCCACTTTCTTTAATATTATATCGTAGAGATATCTGAGTTCTCATATTTCAGACTTTCTCCTTATTTGTCCAGAGGATAGTTTTCTGTGCTGAGAAGCCAAACATACATTTTTCCAGTAGGATTTGATGAAACAAAAATCACAGGAATTCTACATTTTCTGTCTAATATAGAAAAGGAAAAATGAGCTTCTCTGACATCCTCAGTGTTTATAAAATACATGTAGCAAATGTTCCAGAACCCAACAAGAAATCTATCACTCTCTGGTCATTTAATTTTTGACTCCAAGAACTAGAAGTTAGAAAACAATATGCTTTCTCACTAAGGCAATTATAAGACCTATTTGTTTTTCTACAATGACCTTAGATTACTTTGAATCATTTCTTTGGTTTTTGAAGAACTAACCTTGTATAGTTTTGAATTCCTTGAATGTTTTCTTTTGAAGGAAAACATTAAAATCAAAATACTTAATGGATTATATTTACCATTGAAGCTATTTTATTTGTCATGTAGAGAGATTCATGGAATTCAACTTTCTAAAAAATTGTAAAAAAATCAATCCAAGTCATTTGCTACCAAGCTGTCCAATGGTTTCCCACCCCTGCCTGTAGACAAGTGACAAGCAGTGCTCCTTATTGCAGGGGGGTACTTGGCCATGTGATGACATCCGGCTTGCCACTTGACCCTCTTTGGCCAATAGAATATTAATGGATATTTTATGAGCTGTTTCCAAGTTAAAGTTTTTAGGACTCTCATATATACTTGCCTTTAATCTTTCCCCTTCTTGTGAAAATCCTAAGACATATATAAGGGTTGTTTATTTTGTTTGATTTTTTTGTTTGTTTTTAAATACTAAACAGAGTTGTATGAAACTTAAACAACAATAGAACGACATGCAAGCCACTGAAATGTCAACATTTCTTATTGGCACAACACAATATAGCAAGAATTGACTGATGGAATGGAACAAATAATGTGATTTCCAGAAAATTGCTTTTGAATATTTTAAGTTAAATTGATTTTATGAATCAATATGTATTAATTAGAATTATTGTAAATGTAACACTATTTCCTATTGATGAATAAAAATATTGGATCTATTTTATTTAGTTTTACTTAACCAGTTTTGCATAGGAAAATATATTTGTATGTTTGTCTATATGTTAGAGATTGCCAAAATGTAATGCATCCATAATAAATTTTTAAAAATTCCTTGAAGTAGAAACAGACATTATCAAAAGCAATCTCAAAAGTAGACATATTACTTATTTCCTAGACAGAAAAAAATGTTTACAGTATGTACTTATGAATACATTTTAAAATTAATTATTCTAATTTTGAGATAGAAATGAGAATATTGGTAGGAACAGTTGATATATTCTAGGTTTGAAACAATATTTTGTTTTGTTCATCATGGCTTACAGTTAAAAGTTATATGGATATAAATTCCAATAGAAATATGATGTCATACATTGACAGCTAGAAGAATTTAAAAGTTATAAATTAAATATGACCTCTGAGAAATAAAATAATGGTGATTTCCAGGGGTAAATATGGGTTTACTAAAGCCAAATATATCTTAATGATCTTAGTTTCCTATCAATTTTGAAAGAAATACCATATAATGTATGCATGCTGATTAAATGAAGGCGTTTGATACTCTGTGCCCGTCTCTGTATAGGCAGTTGTCATTAGTTTAATTAGAGATGCTAGTGTATATTTACATGACACTACACCAGGCATGCGGATATGAGGAACAAGCAGGATGGCTAACGAATATTCAAAGAATTTGGAGACTGAAATGATGGATAGGTACCAGAAAGGCCAGGACCCTGTCAGTGTGCTATACCTCCAAAAAGCACTCAGTGAGCAGTCAGCTAAAATGGTTGTGGGAACTAGGCAGGTGTTTCAGGGTTTACTCCATTGTCCTATAGAAAAGACAGTGAGGAGTAGGGCAGGAATGGAGAAACTAACAGAGGAATTGAGATGAATTGGGGTAAGAGTGTTCCTAGGCTGTGGCTCTGACCTTTAGAAGTCAAGGAAAGCATCATGAACTCAGGTGGAGTGTGTTCTCATGTTTCCATCAAGACCAGCACTCCAATAATGCAGATAACACCAACCAAAGGACTGCTGTGACAACATACGGGAGTGAGTAAGAACAGGTTGACCATGGAAGGACCAAGTCTGGAGAGGAGAGGACACAGACGCCTTGGAGGAAGAGAAATGCTTATTGCTGAGTGTAAATTCTCTGTTGAGATAGATCTACGTAGAAAACTTGATTGTGCAAGATTAAATTAAACCCCTTGCCCTCTTTGAGCTCTACCAGAAAATCAACTTAAGTAAAGACAAATGGGTTTCCATGTTAGTCAAATTAACTGCACAAGACACATTTATAAACATTTGAATATTTATTATGTCAATCTTATATGCAATAAATATTTTAAAAGCCTATTCTATGTAGGAATTGTGATAAATCCTAAGGATATAGAGGTGAATGCAGCCCCTTCACATAGATTAAACTATTTTTAGTCAGTCAATTTCTCCTTGAGGGGCTGGAATTGTAGCTCAATGGTAGAGCACTTGCCTAGCATGTGTGAGGCACTGGGTTCAATTCTCAGCACTACATAAAAATAAATAAAGGTATAAAATACAATAACATTATTAAAAATCATTATTCACCGAACATCTTGAATGTCTACTCTGAAATGTTAGTTAACCTATCAGAGGAACTGTTTTAGGGGACAGACCCAAACTTACAGCCATTTCTCCCTTGGGTTTGTTCATCATTTGCTTTTCCTCTTGGAAAGTAGGTCGAAAAACCTATTCATGCCACTTGTGAATGAGTTCCTATTTCCTCTGGCTGAAGCCTTTCCTGAAATAAATACTGAAGTTATAATTCAATAGTACAGTTTTGCATAATGATGATGGCGTCTAATTGGCAGGAATGAACATAAATAAATGGATTATTGTCATTGAGGACATCTCATGCACTTATTTGAAAAAAATGTCAGTGATTGCCTTTGCAGTGGACACAACCCAGCATCAACAGTATACTTCAGCTCCATCCTCAGATTGAAGCACTTCTTCCTTCTTTGTCAGGTGACAGTTTTCAACTGGGCCCTTCCTCTGAAAAACCCCCTCAGCAGAGCTGATCTGCATGCACAACTGGAAGCCCACATTTAATGACTGGCTGAGAGAGAAAGAAGTACAACTGTCTGACTTACTTGTCTCCATTGGTTTATTCCAAAAAAATAATTTCAGCTCCAGAGCTCTTCATGTGCTCAGCTAAGACACTGGTGAAATTGACTTGCAATTCAACTGCTCTTCCTGCACAATCCTAACTTATTTGCTTTCCAATAGGTGTTAAATTTGAGTGTAGTTTTCAACAAATTTCTTGCATACAAATCCCTGTCTCTGCCTGCTTCCTGAGAATCTGAGACTGACTCTCTTTTTCTCATTTTCTCTCTCTCTCTCACACATACAAACAGGGCCATATTCAGGCAAGGAAGTTTATTTTTGAGGCCAGGTGGATGTGCTATTGCCATTCTCAGATGAATTTTATTACACAGAATTTTGGGGGGGTGGGTTTCTTCCTTCCTTCCTTCCTTCCTTCCTTCCTTCCTTCCTTCCTTCCTCCCTCTCCCTCTCTCTCTCTCTCTCTCTCTCTCTCTCTCTCTCTCTCTCTCTCTCTCATACTGGAGATTGAACCCACTGCACTTAACCACTGAGCAACAACTCCAGTCCTTTTAATTTTTTTATTTTGAGAGAGGCTTTTGCTAAATTGCTTACAATCTTCCTAAATTGCTGAGGCTCATCTCAAACTTGCAATCCTCCTGTCTCGGCATCCTGAGTCCTTGGGATTACAGGTGTGCACCACCATGCCCAAGTAGTATGCAGAAGATTTTTGAAATACTGTTTCCTTCCTGATTTTTATATGATTTCTTTCCTAACCCCCATATGTCAGTATGACACTGTAGTCTTTAGATAGTTACTCACACCTGATAATCTACCAGAGGCCTATAACATATTTTATTGACCTGTTCCCGCTGAAGAGAAATAAGATTTTTGGAATTAGGGTGCTATACTTGAAACATTCCTGCTTCATGGCATTTCTTCATTTTGTTTGTTTATTTTGACCTTGAATTATTTAAAGTAAATTAAGATGATTTGAATGGGAACCCAAAATTATAAAGTTTCAAGCACAATAGCAGATTATATATTTCTTTGCTATTTTCAGCATGTGGCTCCAAAAGTTCCCATTGGCATCACCACTCCTGTCAATGATATAGGTTAGAGTATGCTAGAGATTGCCTAGAGTTGTCATTCATGTGGGTATGCAAGTGGACTACATATACCTACTAATGCCTTTTGATGAAATTCAGTTATCTGGGCATTTATAATTGCAAAGAAAGCTTGGGATGTTTCCAGGAGGAAGGAGAGAACAGATCTTGATGGACAAAGCATTTCTAAACAAACAACTAATCTGATAAGACTGAGTAGTTCATTAATCTGGAAACATTCTGAAGCACAAACCCAAAAAAGATGTCTAACTAGAGCAGGGTCAAATGATAATAACCAATACATTTTTAGTTTCTGTTTTCAGATGTCCAAACACTATGTGATTACATATTAGAAACTTTCTGTTTTCTGGAAAAATGAGCACTGAACTTTAGGATTTTGAGGTATTATTATTGCTTCTCTTTAAATTTACCCCTAAATCAAGTACACAATTCTACAATTTCACATAATTTACAAGAATTCTTGCTTCTATTGAGTAAAGAGTACAAAAATGTTCATGATAGCTTGGAACTCTTTTGAGTTATTGAATTTATCTACTTGAATTAGGGCATGTTCTTTGATCTGCCACTGAGGGCTACCGTAGTAGATGTCCTATGAAGTGGGGAAACAGACTTCTCTTTATAGTAGGGTTGAAAAGAAGTTCACTTTTTCAAAAAAAGATATACTTTTTCTCATTTGGTATAAAACATAAACTTTAGATCTTACCCATTTTTATGTTTGCAGTTCAGCAGGATTAAGTCATACATTCACATTGTTGTGTAGCCCATCCCTGGAATCTCCTCATCATGCCAAACTGAAGCACTCTGTACCCTTTAAGCAAGAATCTGGTGTGAGTATGGTTCCAGTGCTCACCAAAGAGAACCTCTGTGTTTCCAGTCTTATGTTGGTAACTCTCTCACTTAAGGCTATAACTGTTGCTTGTGTGACAATCTCCATGTGTTTCTGAAGGGCCAGTGACCCCCCAGATCTCCCTTTTCAACTGGTTCATTTGTTTGAACAGATAATATGCATAACCAGTGCAAGGACAAATCTGTGATCAGGTCTCTTTGGATCAAGGGCAATGGCATTTCTGTTAATTTAGTAAGCTGCTTCTCAATTATAGTCCTATTCAAAATATCTTCTTCCTCAGAAATACTGTTACAACCTTGTCTTATTTGGTTGGTGCTGCTATAACCTAATACCTGAGAGTAGATTATTTATAAAGAAAAGAATTAATTGGTTATGGAAACTGGGAAGTATAAGCTCATGACACTGGCATTTGGAGAAAAACTTTCTGTGTCATCTCATGACAGAGGCAAAATGAGCCCCATTCCCAGACCCCTTTTATTAAGGCATTGAGCCCACCTATGAATCACCTCTTAAAGTTTCTACCTTCCAAGGTCGTCACACTGGCTATTCAATTTGAATGTGAATTTTGGAGCAAAATATTCGAACTATAGCAGCCCATCAATACATGATTCTTAAATGTGGTAAAATATTCCATTTCTAGGTTTCAAGGAAAGAGTATTTTTTATTAGAGGCCTGTTTCCTTCATTGATGCTTGAATATTAAAGTAATTGCTAAGTACCCATAATAAAAACAAACCAATGAAATATTCTAAAAATCTGTTGCGTCCATTCATCCAAGGCCATGATAGACCATGACAGACCCTGCAGTCAAATGCATGAAAACAAAATTAGTTGATGGAATATTTGCCCAGTCTGTAGGCTTAGAGATTAGAATGGGAGGGTAGTTTTAATCAGGGATGATGAAAATCAATACTCTTTCCTATCAAATATAATTCAATAAACCCCACATTTTACAGCTCAGATATATAACATATTTCTTGAATTTTTTCCAACTTTGATGAAGATCCCCAAACTTTACACAAAGGCAAAATTAATGAATTGCAAAGGTAAAGTAATTTTCTAAGCCATAGCCATCCAACAGAGGGGAATTTTAATATTTCTATTATTTTATACTTAATTACATTACAATATTATATGAAGAGGCGATTAAAAATTAGGCAAATTTTAAGGGAAAATATTATTATAGAGGAGTGTGGTAGGCAGATAATCCATGATTTTGCAATTTTTCTTAAGTTTTTCAGTTTTACAAATTTTATTCATTAAGCTGGGCCTGGTGGCACACTCCTGGTGGCACAATCCCAGTGGCTCAAGAGGCTGAGGCAAGAGGATCATAAGTTCAAATTCAGCCTTAATAACTTAGTGAGGTCTGAAGCAACTCAGTGGGACCCTGTCTCTAAATAAAATACAAAAAAGAGCTGGAGATTTGGCTCAGTGATTAAGTGCCGTTGGGTTCAATCCCCAGCATCTATATATATATATACACGTATATATATATATATATATATATCTCTCTCTCTCTATATATATATATATACGTGTATATATATATATTCCTTGTTTATCTGCTTATTCTGCCTGAATATCAATTTATTTTGTCAGAACTTATATTGAATTTTGCATTTTTAAAAAATATATGTCACTCAAATTATATAGATATATTAGCAAGTAATATCTACATCTGTATTCTATCTGGGCATATTGTTTTCTACTTTAATTTCTAAAAATAAGTCTCTGAGATAAATTCTTCTTTCTATGGAAGAATTAAACAAAGAATTAAAGAAGAACCTGTGACTGAATGGGTTAAGAAGCAAATATTGAAACTTTTAATTCTCCAAACTAAGTCAAGACTAAAATGAAAGAAAAAAACTTCCAAACTGGAGAGCAAGGTATAGAGAAAACTGCTTCTGTAAGACAGAAGAGAAAGAAAGGATAAAAGATGAGTGTCAGTTTTTCTTGGATGTGGAAGCCCAACTGATCTCTACCTAGATGTCCTTTGGACTCAAAGCAAAGTGTATCCAGTGAGATGTGGACTACAATAGAGAAAATATTTACTTTCCTCCATCTCTCCCAGATACAGTGCTTATTTTCCCACTTGATTTGTGGCTTGTCCTTGTGACTAAGTAACTAATGGCATGCTACTGTGTTAGTCAGCTTTCATCACTGTGAGCAAAACAACGACAGAGAAGAGAAAAGGGTTATTTGGGGCTCAGTGTTTCAAAAACTCAGTCCATGATTTACTGACTCCATTGCTCTGGGCTATACGTTAGGTATCGAATCATAGCAGAAGGAAATGATGAAGGAAATCTGCTCACCTCTTTTAGCAAGGAAACAGAAAGACAGCATGGGGAACCAGAGACAAAATATGTAATTTCCTGGGCATGCCCACAGGAACCCACCTCCTCCTATAAGATCCTCCCACCTACAGAGATACCACCTAATTATCCATGCATATTATGAATCTATCAAATGAATTAATTTGAATTAATTTGAAATGAATTAATCAATCAAATGATGAGGTTATAGCTCTCATGATCTGATCATTTCACATCTGAATATTTCTGCACTAACAGGAGATTTTGGGGGGTGTTTCATATCCAAACCATCACATTCTGCCCTTGACTCAGAAAAGCTCATGTCTATTTCATAATGCAAAATGCATTTACTCCATCTCCAAGGGTCCTTATAGTCTTAACAGTTCCATCATTGCCCAAATGTTCCAGTCCAAAATCTCAAAGCAAATTATTGACTGAGAGACCCTGTTAAGATCAAAATCAAGTTAATATATACACACACACACATGCATACATGTATATGTATGTATATGTATATACATATACACACACATATATAACTTGCATATGTATATATACATATATGTATGTGTATATATATGTGTAAATATGTGCAAATAATAAACACTTTCATTTCTAAAGACATACATGGGAAAATAGAATGAAGAAATGGAACCAAAGATCAAAATCCAGCTAGGGAAATAAGTTCTGTATTTTCATTTCTGACATCAGGAGCATATGGTGGCAAAATGTGACATCCAAAGGACTTGCACAGCCAAGCTCCTATGGCCTTCCTGGTATCAGCCCATGTGTCCTTTTATTTAGACTAGCCCTCTCCACATTCAGTTGCTTTTCTAGGAAGATCTTCCATTTTACTGGCATTTATGAATTCCTAGGGTCTTTGTTACACCTTCAGCTTCACCCTCACAACTTCACAGTTGGCCCTGTTATAGTCTACCTGCAGGGATTCTGACTCTGCTACATTTTGCTTGCCTCCCCCCACCCTGCTTCTTTCCTTTGAAATCCCAGTGGAAGTCTTTGGGAATTCCTAACTCTAGGACCCTGCACTCCTGCAGAAACAGCGCCATGTGGATGATGCCAAAGTCTACCACCAACTTAAGCAATTGATGGACAACTCTGAGCTAGAGCTGCAGTAGCCTCTGAGTGCCTGAATGGCAGAACATTGTGAAAGGAATCCTGATAAATAGCTTTCTAGGCACCCCTGTGCAAGCAAGTTTCTGCCTTAACCCTGAAATGAGTCTTCTTTTCTACCCCATTGAGTCTGTGATGGTTGTGTTCTTGTTGATTCCTGAGAAGGCATCTTTGTACTGCCTCTGTACAAAGTACTTAACTTCTCTTTATTGACAGTCATCTCTTCAACACCAACAATTTCCTTGGCCCTGATTTTTCATGTGTTTCTTCTCTGGCCAAACTACTAATTTTTCAAGTTGTTTTTCTCTGCCTTTGCTCCAAATTCTCCTAGTAAATCTGACTAAAAGCTGCCACAAATGCCCACACTATCATCTGAATTGTGTACTGTCTTGAATTTTTCTCAAGCAATTTAGTTAAACTCAGGAAATGGGCAAAATATAGACAAGGTTTTTGCCAGAATGTAATACAAATGTCCTCTATTTAAATTCCAACAGAGTCCCTGGTCCTTGTGAAACATTATGAACACAGTCTCTACAGTTTGCATTCCGATCAGCATTTTGGTCTTCTAAGTCCCCAACAGGTACCCATTATGCTCAGATTATAGCATTCTAGGTGTTCTCTAGCCTGCATTTACAAATTTTTCCCTAACCCTTCCCACAAACCAGTTCCAAAGACTTCTGAACCACAAGGTTGTGTTAGTAACAATGACCCCACTTCAAGGTACACATTTCTGTATTAGACAGATTTACATTGCTGTGACCAAAATATCATACAAGAATAACTTGGAGAAGAAAAAGTATTCTTGGGTCACAGTTTCAGAAGCGTATTCGATGCTCAGCCAACTCCATTGCTCTGAGCCCAAAGTGAGATGAAGTTTTGTGAACAAAGAGCATGGCAAAGAAAACTGCTCTTCTCACAGTAGCTAAAAAGCAGAGAGAGAGAGAGAGAGAGAGAGAGAGAGCAGAAGGAGCCATGGACACAATGTATAATCCTCAATGTATACCCAAATTGACAAGCTCCTTCAAATACATCCTACCTGCCTACAGTTACTACTCACTAATCAATTCAAATTATTGACCTATGAAATGGATTAATCCACTGATTCAGTTGTGGCTTTCATAATCTAACCTGACTCCAGCAAAACTTTATAATTTGCTTGTGCAATGGAGTTGCATTTTTGTATTTCCACTACCATGTGGAGAAATGCATGCTCTGAGTAATGCACAGGACTCCTATTGAGCCCAGGCAAGCACTCTTTCCTCAATAAGACTTTGGTCAGACTCCATGAAGCCCTCTTTTTGCTCGGCCCTCCTCTTTGAGTTCACCCTTGAACTGATAAACCCAGTTTAACACAGAATCCTGCATAGTCAGGTGATCGAAGTTCCCCTCACCTTTGACATCCATCCAAGCTCATTTCCAACCCACGATGTTTAGTCAAGTTTCTCTGCTGTCTTTGGTGCTTAACCAAATCTCAGGAGTCATTTCCCTCAAATGATGATGTACGTAACATTTGGCTCCCAATTCCCAGTGTCTGTATCGTTTTAGGAGTTGTAGTCATCTTGAAGAAAGTCTTCCTTACCTCTTGAACTGATCTGATGCAATTTTTCTTTTATAGTAGCCTACTGGTCAGAGGTAACCCATAACAGAATCATCCCAGCCTAGTCATAGACATCCAGTCTGAAATTGAAAGCATAATGTCTTTTGTGCTATTGAGTTGTAGGGAGTTTAATTGACAGTAGTCTCTTCCTAATAAGGACATTTCTATAACGATGAGGACAGTAAGGATAAGCTTATCCTGTAGGCAAAATGGAATTGAAAGGAAAATTAAATTGGGAATTTCATTATGAGATGATATTATAAGGAATACCTACTACTGATACATTACAATATAGATGTACAATCTTTTTAAGTAATATATTTTGATAAACTCTTAACATACCATATATATGGAAGATTTTTGTCTTAAATTTTCAATTTGAGAAAATTTCTTATTTCAATAGATATGAGGATCTTTTGAGACATCACAATGTTAGGTATTTGGAAGTGAAGGAAGTTGTGTACAGTGAGTATACACAAGACATATAACCTCTGACCCTAAGGAATTAAAGTAGCTTTAGAGTAAAACAAAGGTTCTATATACATTGGTGAATAATATGAGTTTAATTGTGTGAAACAATATGTCTTTTTGTGTCCTGAGAAAGGAAAGATCCACATAGCCTCCACAGAGAATAGAAGAAAGTAATACATCATATTGACAAAAATTCTTTGCATTTTTAGGAGGATAAAATGAGAATAGCTTTTGGTTCTTTAATGGCTGTTTGGATGGTCGTTTTCCTTATATTCCCTAAAGGTTCATATCATACTTGCAAGTTAGTACTTACAGTCAAACTGCAGTACTGAGATTTCTGTTTAATGATTTGACTGTTATTGAGACTCCTGACTAACAAAGGATTCTAGTACCCAGAAGTGGGGTACCAAAGTTATGTAACAAATAGCTGAAGAATGTGAAATAGGCTACAGAAATTTAGAAATGGACAGAAGCTGGAAGAGTTCTGAGGTGTATGTTAGAGAAGAGTGCTTTTATTCCTCTCCTCTTCTCATTTTTCCCTTTCCTCCCTTTTTCCCTCTCCTCCCCTCCTCTTTTTCTCCCTCTTCCTCTCTCTTCATGCATCCAAGAAAGGCATGTGGAAATCCAGTATTAGACAATCATATAGAGGATGGGAAAATATCTCTTAACAGGCTGGGAAAATATCTCTTAACAGTGCCACTACATTGGCACTCTGAGCTCAGGCATAAGAACTGTGAAGAAATTAATTTCTGTTGTATAAACCACCATCTCCGGGATTGTGGGAAGGAAGCGCTTATTCACTAATATAGATTGTACTGCTGAAAAGTGGGATGCTGCTGTTAAAAATACCTAAAAATGTAGAAGAGTCTTTCAAACTGGGTAATGGGTAGTACACATGATACTTTTTAATCAAATTAAAAGAAACATTTCCATAATTCTAGTCATTGCTACATTTAGGACAGGTTGGATATTCAGTCCCAATTCAGTTTTGCAATTCAGATATTCTTCTTATTCATTCTGGAATAAAAGTTTTTTAAAATCAAATTAAAAATCACACCAAATTTTGTTATTTTGAAAACACCTGAAGCATCTTTATTATGTACCAATCTCTTCTCTGTGCTATTATTATCATTGCTGATATTCTTTTTTTTCTTTCTTTTTTTTTTTGTGGTGCTGGGGATTGAACCCAGGGCTTTGTGCATGTGAGGCAAGCACTCTACCAACTGAGCTATATCCCCAGCCCTCATTGTTAATATTCTTGATGTGCTAATTTTGCCCTTTCTCAGTTTTATTTCTTCTTGATCATGCTTGCCAATTTTTTGTTGTTCATTAATATTTTCAAAGAATTCCAATTGATTGTTCTTAATCAACAATTCTAGTGTTCTTTGCTTGCTTATTTTACTACATCAATCTCTCTTTTTAATATTAATTTATTCTTCACTCCTACTGCTTTTAAATTCATTTTTAATCTTTTGCTACTTGAATGAAAAGCGTAGTATATTAATAAAGCCCATCTTGCTTTCCTTAATAAAGTTGAAGGTATGCTTTTTCTTTGATTACCATTTTGGCCTTCTTCTCTTTGGATTATAGCGGGTCAAAACTCATTATATTTTTATTTCAAATAGATTCTCCTTTGATTGCTTTTTTAGGATAAGAAATTTTTAGCAGAAGTTCCTTGATATATGGAATTAAAATTTTAATTTTTCTTGATCTTTTATTATGCTTTTATCAGTCAATGCAAACTATAGGGAAAAACTTTAAATTATTTAACATTTATTTTCAGTGTTGTGCATGATCAAATTGCATGAATAATTTCTTGGTCTGTCTGTAAGATAATGTTCTATACTTAGTCTGGTGTTGAAAGTCATTCTGTAGTTCAACCTTATTAAATACATATTTTCATGTACTCTGTATGCTTATTTTCTATACTGCATTCACAAAGGTTTTGTTAAAAGATGTCACAATGATTATAATTCATCACATCAGTATATCGGAGTTCAACCCTCCTCCTTTGGTCCCCTGATTCCTGATGACTGTGACTCCTTATAGGTGCCAAACTCTCTGTATCACAGTCACCTTTAAAAAGTTGGCAAATTGCCAAAGTTTGTAAGTACAGAAAATTTCACTCTTTTCTATGTCATTTGAGTCATTACTTTAGTATTGTATCTAACATAAAGAATTATAAGACAAACTAGTTACACAGAGAAATAACCATAGGCCAGAAAAATCTGAAGTTGAAAAACAAGGACCAAAGGTTAGTCTCAAAGGAGGATTCACAAAGGGAAATAATTAAAGAACTAATTGAATAAAAATTTTAAGTATAATAGAGTGGATCCAGCTCAAGGAACCTATCCTCCAAAAGGAACTATATATTATCAACATGATTTGAAGTCAAGAATAGAGTTAACTCTGAGGGTGATTGCAGAGGACAGAGTAGAGGTTGGATGAAAGATCAGAGCACTGGGAATGCATGAAGAACCCCTTTAGTGGTTTTTGTTGGGGGCATTTAGTTCACATTTACACGTGACTGTACCATAGGCACATTGCTAGTATTCCTTTTAGTTTTAACTTAAATATGAATCACCTTGGGGATCATGTTAAAGTGCAGATTTTATGGGTTGGGACCAGAGATTTCAAAACATTCAGAGAATAGGCCTGTACTGCCTATCTGTGAGCAGTTTTGTGAGTGGCAGGGATTCAACACACTCCCATAACTTAGATGCCTTTTAGTGAAATGTAGACAGTCCAAAATGTGTAGATCAGCATGTATCCTGGGGACATCCGCAGACTAAAAGATTAATTTTTAAATATTGGATTCTGACTTCTTTGGACCTATGGAAGGAAGCATGCTGGGAGACACGCTGCAGGACATGAATTTCTTGCATAAGTGTGCTCTAGAATCAGAGGTGACCTTCCATTTCACCCACAGAACGTGTGTTCTTCTGAATGAGGGAATTCTTGAGCTTCATATTTCTTTTTTTCTGGTGTGAAAAGCTTCATGGTCTAAAATATCCTGAAATAAAAATATTGAATATACTACAAATTATAGAAGAAACAATTCAGCAGTGCTTGCTTATGAAGTGAGTAGTAATAGCCACTGGAAAAATAATAGTCAAATGAATTGCTAAAATTACAAGGAGTCATTTTATTTTACTTTGTCCTCTGAACATTATGTTTACAATAAAAAGTGTTACCTGTCAATTTATTTGAGTTTGCCTATGTTTTATGAAAACATAGTTCTTTGTTAGTATTAATAAGACAATATATGAATGATGCTTTCTATGAAATGATAATACTTTTGAAACAATGTGAGGAACAGGATGGTTGGAAATTTCATGTGAGCCAAAATCTTACATATATACAACACATTTTTCTGAAGCATCTTCCACTGTGTCTCTTGCTTACATAGGGGTTCCATATAAGGGAACTTTTAAAATGAGAAGTATACACTGTTCTTTACACTAAGACACATGCAAGAAAATGATGCCAAGTTTGATTTCATAATAGAGAATCAAAAGTATGCATTTATAAATAATGAAATAATTTTAAACAGCTCTCACAATTACACAGTCTGAAAGGCTTCCTGAAGATACTAGGTGCCTTCTAAAAGCAGCAAAAAATTTTGTTCCAAAATAATCGTAGTATCTATGAAGGTACTTTCACAGTAGAATAGGGCCCTGTCACATCGAACACTTGAGCATGTGAGGAATTCTCCCAGAGACGTTCATCCTGAAATCAATTTTCTATTTTCAGCATGAGATTGATGAAGAATTGCCACACTTCCGTTATGTTCACTCAAATTTTCCAAATTGGACATCTATTAAGTACTCCCAGTATGCAACCCAGTAAAACATTGTGTGATCCACATGAGGAGAAATTTCATCTGATGTGTCACAGTCATCATGAAAAAATCCAGACGAATACATTCAATCCTGTGCATAACAAAATTGATAAATGCAAGACAAGATGGAATGGTCCCCTTGACGACCCATTGAGATTTGTCTTTCAAAATTCTTTGTTTACCTACAAATAAATTTTTTTAATTTTATCTTATTCAAGGAATGTGGCTTTTTTCAAAATGGTAATTTTAAATAAATCCTTTACAACACTATTTTTGCATATTTTTTATTATATACAACTGTCTTACTAAAGTGAAGCAGTCCTTTAATATGAATGTTACCTGGTTATAGGCAATTGCTGTTTTATTTTGTAATTTCAGTGAAAAAGCCAAAGGGGGGATTTAATTTTGATTTCTTTGCTTATATTGATGTGATATGGCAAATGATTTAATCATTCTCTTAGTTTTCTGAACAGTGTTTATAATAAGATTTTCCTCTTCTGATTTTTGTGAGTACAAAATAAAATGGAAAGATTTGATGTACCATAGGTTCCTTATCAGTATAATTTCTCACATCTTTCTTTTCTGGAGACGTATACACCAGTTTTTATACACATGTTTATGTATATATATATATATACATATATATACACATATATATATACATATATATATACATATATACATATATATATACATATATACATATATATACATATATATACATATATATATATGTTCTGAGAATATGAGTTAAGGGAAATCAGTAAAGCTAGCAATCTAGAAACTCCATAATATATTTCAAAATGGTTGATGTTAACTATAAATATGCAAAGAGACAGACATCATTACTTTATGTACATGCACGATTACATGAATGATATGAATCTACACCATGCACAACCATAGAAATGAAAAGTTGTACCCCATTTGTGTACAATGAATCAAAATGTGGTCTGTAAAAATAAAAAAAATAAATTTTTTAAAAATACATATTAAAAATCTTATACTACTGAACTAATCAAATTTATTATTGATTATATTTCTTTTCCAAAAACATCAAATCATTCTGCAATTTAAATTGTTCTCCTAATCACTTGTGTCTAATCCAATGAGATTTTTGAATTAGAAGATTTTACAATGATAGTGATGATTTCTGCGTCTGTCAAATTAAACTTTGTGTACAAAGGAATGGATCCATTGACAGGGTATTTCACATAGAGACTAAACAAACACATTCAAGCCACTTCTTAGGAAATGCTAATTTTGCTGTTTATCAGTTAAAAATTTGAAATTATTTTTTTCTGTTCAAATTCAACTCAATTTGCATTTAAATCATAGCCAAAATACGTGTAACAAGGATATTGGTTTTTCACACTCTGAAGATTAGTTAATGCATGGAGGATATTAAGGTACAATTTTAAAATATGCGTTTATTATAAGACCTACTGAAAATGAGCACAGGAGGGCATTCTTTCTTAGAACTGAACCTACAAGGGCCCCTAATAAAAAAGGTTTTATTGTAGTCTAGTCTGAGTCTAATAGAAAAGTGAAAGACCAATTATTAACACTTTTTGAATTGTTGTATGAGTCGCAGTCATCTGTATCTAGTGTAAGGGCAACAACAGTCTCCTTGACACAATGGAACTCCATTTCCTTAGTCATGGCTCTCAGGATTCACAACAAACAGCCATTCAATTGAGTTATTTTGTTCCCTGACTCAGATTATTACTCTGTTCAGAATCTTTTCCCTGTGGCTCCCATGTATCACTCCGTGGACTTCCCATGTCCAGATTTCACAAGGTCAAAGCCAGGGTTCATACAGTCTTGTTGATAAGATCATTTTCTAAAGCATGCTCAGGGGAGTTAGGAAAAAGGTATTTTTCCTTGTGCAACAGAAAAGTTTTCACCTTCGAATCTCACCACTGGCACTTTAAGTGAGGTGGCATAGTATGAGAAGAGGAGTGGCTATTCTTCACTACATACAGTTAACTGAGTCAGTCACATGCCTTAGGTAATCTGAATTGATCAATCGGTACACAGAGAAGTCAGGATTACAGAGTCAGAAACCCATGAAACATAGCAGCTAAGTAAGTTCTTAAGGAAGCAAATAACAAACAATAAATGAGTAAAATAGCAAACCATGAACTATTGTGAAGCAAATCAGGAGGAAGTCTCTTAAAAGTGTAAGGGGGAGATCAAAATATGGCCTAATCATAATAAAACATGGAGCACTAGGTTTGGAAAAATCAGAATGGCTGCTGGGGATGGAGATTTGGGATTTTTTCTGATTACCTCAGACTCTGTTCTGACGCTTGACAGAGTTGAGTGACACTCTTTCTAGTAAGATTTCAATTCCATCCTCTGCTAAATCTCCTTCCTACTTATTGACCATATATTCTTAATCTGATTTTCTAGTATATTCTAGCTCATCTAGTGTATTCCATTTGTTAGTATTTTCCTACTCTGTCAGATTCTTAAAAGTGAACTTTTCAAGACTTGAATAAAAACTGTATTCTCTTTTCAGATTAGACTCCTCTTCTTGGAGATCTCAATCACTTGAATGACCTTCAAGATCATGGATGTCATGATGAAGCAAATTTACAACTTGGGGGTATATCATTCCTCTGAGCATGACATAACTATCCAACTACTTTCTTGATGTATACACTAGAAAGTACCATATGCATATCTAAATTTATATTCTGCAAGAAGAAACTGATTCCTAAGCTAATATTTTAAACCAATGACCCTCCATTCCCCAGTAGCAGAGGGTAACATATGCTTCCTTCCAACTCCTCTATCCTGTTTATCCTCCATAACCAATTAAACAAAATGAATTTGGTTTACATAATATACATCCCTCAAATCAGCCCATATTTCTTCATCTGAATCTCTCTTTTATCAAGTTATAATCTACTAAGAAAAATCTGACTGTCATCATCAATGTATACTAACTGAAGTCACAGTAAATATAAATCCCATCACAGAGTCACCTGAATAAAATATTTCAGTGTTTTCCTTTTGCATGTAAAATGAAATTAGGAACTTTGGATTGGGCAGAGGGGAGGAAGAGTGGGGGAAGGTGTATGGGGTTGGGAGGATGGTGGAATGGGACAGACATTATTACCCTACATACGTGTATGGTTGCACAAATAGTGTGACTCTGCATCGTGTATAACCAGAGAAATGAAAAGTTGTACTCCATCTGTGTACATTGAGTCAAAATGCATTCTGTTGTCATGTATAACTAATTAGAACAAACAACAACAACAAAAAAAAAACAGAAGCAAATGGAAATCCTCAAAATGAAAGAATTAATAAACAAAATTAAAAATTTTAAAATAAAATAAAATGAATCTAGGACTGCGTTGTTTCTCAGTGGTAGAGCACTTGCTAAGTATGTGTGAGACACTGAGTTTGATCCTCAGCACCACATAAAAATAAATAAATTAAATAAAGGTATTGTGCCCATCTACAACTAGAAAAAAATTAAAAGAATAAATAAAATGAAACTAAATTCTCATTTATGTCTTATATGTTCTTGCATGATTTTTCCCAAAAACACATTTCAGGTTTTTTATTTTGTTCCACTTCTTTGGTCACTGTGGTCCAACATGTTGGGATTCTTCCAGGTTTTGAAAGACTCCAAACTTAAAAGCGTGTGCACCTGTACTCTGTGGGGCATTAACACAAGGTCTTTTTCAGGCTATGCAAGTAAGGATTGCAGGCTTCTTCTTGTCCTTTGAGTCTCAGCTTACACATTCATTCTTCAGATATGCATCGAACCTGAAATTCCTCCACTCTAAAGTCATTCCAATTAATTACAATCACAACATCTAATTCATCTTTTTTCCAGGAATTGCAATTTTATTTTTTGTTTGTTTGTTTTGCTTCTTTTCTACCAGTCCCAGCCGCCTTTAGCTTCTAAGCACCAGATGCTTCATTCTTTCCATTACTATTCAGCCAACACATGATATACTTCTGAGCACATAGCATCTAGAATGCTGTTCCTACAACATTTAAAGTTGCTACGAGCATGGAGTTTAGCATCTGGACGATTTTGTTTGAATATCAACTTTACAGCTCTCTGGAACATCTTTCCTTGAAATTCTCTCTAAGAGAATTTACTTTCAACAGTGACTTGTGATATTTTAGGTATGTTCTTCAATCACATTTTCCTTCATAATATTAAACTAATAATGCAACCTAACTGTTAATTTGGATGGAAAGTAAAATTAAATTGCTTGCTTTAAGAGTTAGTACATTCATAACAACACAATCTCAGTACTCAATAAATGCCTGCCATGATAATATTGACTGTGATATGGTTAATATGTACAGCCCTGGTGACTTGCATCAGGATTCCATCAGGACAAGGTCTGGATGTCAGAGCTGTTTCATGCATGTGCAACTTGTTAGTCTCATGGAACCTCCACCCAGCAGGACCATGCTAAGTGGAATGCTCTCCTGCTACATTATAAAAGTCTTAATAATTTTGAGCGGTATCCAATACATTTTTAAGTTATTCCCTGTAAATTCCAGTTCTGGTTGGCAAAACATCAAATTTCACTTCGATAACATTCTTTCTCATTGCTAAAGCTATGTGGCATAGGCATATTACAATCAAGGCAACATGAATCATATAAATAATCATTATTTTTCTTTGCTTCGGTAACTATGAAACTTGTATCTAAATTTATCAGTTAGTTCAAAGAACTTTACCAAAGACTTTGGCAATAAATTTGTGTACTAATCTCACCATTAAATTTTGCTTATTTACTCTCTTATTATTATCTTCACATGGAGTGGATTGCTTCCCCATTTACATGTCTTTATAAAAGCTTTCTTTAATATGCCTGGTAATTAATCAATTAACCAAAATAAATGATAATATATCTTTATAATGCTTATTTTTTCATTTTGTTTTTATACATATATGTACATATGTGGGTATATATAAATAAATATGTACATACACATATATTAGATTTTCCTTCCGCTTGAGTTCATGGTAAGTCTGTACTCTAGAACTGATAACTTCCAAATTAGTTCTTCAGCTAAATAAAATCAAGAACAAATGCCTCTTAGTTTAATGAGACCACCGATTTGTCTACATTAAAAAGACATTAATGAAAAGACCTTTGGTTTTTTTATTTGTTTGTTTCCCTAGTTAACATATGTACTATTTTCATCTCAGTGACTCAGTGCACTCAATGAAGCAGTTTTCTCCGAAATTTCCATGAGAATCAACTGGTTTGCCATCTTCTCCTATGGCTCTTAATCTATCGTTAGAGTAATGTGCTGTTATTATGTAACCACTTTCCATTCTTAAACACATCATCACTAAGCTAGGACTTTATAAAGCAGGGGTTAGCAATTTTTTCTGTAAAGAGCCAGTTAGTAAATGATTGTGGGACATGCTTCAAGAATATGTTCATATAAGGGGATTCTGTGTTATAATAACTTTATCTGTAAAATCTGATGACTGAGCAATAAATCATGGTTAGCATTGAAAGATAAATTATTTCTGTTTTGAAAGGTTTGCATCATAACACTAGACAATGATACATTTCAGGAACCAAAATATAAAAATCTTTGATGTTATTGATATTAGTTGTCTAGATAGCATGCAATATACACTTTATACACTTTTTTCCCCTCTGGTAATAGCTCAGAACAATTTTGAACAGATAAAGTTCGCAGGTACATATGGGTGATAACGCCTTTAAGCATGATAAGTCAAATGTGAGTGATTAATTATATTATGATAACACATTATTGTAACAATATATTAGGATTCATTGGTCCCTCTGGTGAGCTAGATAGTCACCTCCGTAGATTACAGTGCATGCTTATGTTCTCTCAATAGCCATATCACAGAACAAATTTGGGATTCCCAAATCTAGAACTGAAAAAATAATCAATTTGTGAACCTCTCAAGAAAATTTATTGTGCTCCTTTATCATGGAGCTACATTTGGGGCAGAAAACACTATTATCGAGCTTAATGGCACATCTCATTATACAAAATTAGCTAGAATGAATTGGTCCAATTTCAAAAATCAGCTTCACCATAAAAGGATGAAGACTGATTACTATTGAATTTCCAAAGAGATGTTTTACTTTAAAATCAATTGAATATAATTTAGATTCACATCTTGCTTATTCCTCATTTGCATATGTTTAATTGGAAACAAAGACAATACATTTATAGTTATTTTCATGGCAAATATGCAGAAAATTATGCGCATATAGGTTCACATGGGTAATGCAAGCTAAATGTGTGACAAGTCAGTAAGAGTTACTACAACTAGCATGGGTCATATGAAGAAATTCTGTAAGAAATGTAGAACAAGTGCTATTTAAATATTACTTTTCAATGGAATAAGTTGTGGATAGGTTTTATATGACTCCATGTTTGAACTGACAACAGAAAATAAATGAAATGACCCTAAAGATAATTCAAAGCATGAAAGAGAAATAAGAGGGATAGCTGAGTGTGGTGGCACACAACTGCGATCCTAGTGGCTCTGGAGGCAGGAGCATGGAGAGTTCAAAGCCAGCCTTGGCAAAAAGCAAGGTGCTAAGCAACTCAGTGAGAACCTGCCTCTAAAAAAATTACAAAATAGGGCTGGGAATGTGGCTCTGTGATTGAGTACTCCTGAGTTCAATAACCAGTACCAAAAAAAAAAAAAAAAGAAAGAAAAGAAAAAAAAGAAAAGAAAGAAAAACAAATGAGGAATGATGATTAAATGACAGAGAAGCATGAATGACAGAGAAGAACATAAAGAAAAAGTTGGTTAAATATGTCAAAATTGACCTTTGCTAAATGTCTTTATTTCATAGTAAAGCAAATTGTTTGTGGTTTACCTATTTCCCTATAATTGTATTTTGAGTTCTTTGGGTTTCAATTATTTAGATACATGACTCAAATCTTAAAAATCCTTGTTTAAAAATTAATTGGATTTTTTTGGCTTATAAAACATTTGAGTTAATATTTTTTTTTCTTTTCCTTTTTATCCCCTAGTATGGCAAATTGGATCCAGCAATGCTTTCCAATAAGGCACATCCCCAGCTCTGATTTTTTGATTTTGCAACAAAGTCTCCCTAAGTTGCTAAGACTGATCTCTAACTTGCCACCCTCCTGCCTTTTTCTCCTGAGTAGCTAGGAGTTAAAGATCTTTATTAAAGGAGCATCTCAATGCATACTCTAGTGTCTAAGAAGAGGTGTGTGTGTGTGTGTGTGTGTGTGGTGGCACAGGGGAAATTAAAAATAAACTTCTATAGATAATGCTTTAAATTCAATATGTTTGAAGTTCTGATAGCACAATCCTAAAGTTTATATTTGTCACTTTGAATTTGTTTTCATATTCTTTTAGTGACTTCAAGAAAAACAAATTTTTTTTCACAGAGCCTGAAACTCATAAGACATCTATCATAAAACACGTTTGAAAAAAATATATATTTTCATTGGATCTAATCCAAAAATGTATGTGTGTTTATATATACATATACACATGCACATGTGTGCCCACACACACCAACCTAGTAAGTTTCTTTGATAAAAAATGAATATTTAAAGAGAAAGCTCCAAATATTATTCCTCATGTATGGGATCCTAAAATCAATCTCAAAGAATTTCTCTCCGTGTTCCATTTCAGTTCACTTCACTCAGCCTGCAAGTCCTTGCACTACTTTTTATCTTTTCCCAGATTACTCTCCCTTACTGGTATCTAGTAAAAGATGTTCCAATCACAATCATTTGGGAACTCATACTCTGAATCCAAGCACGTCTCTAAACTGTGGCTGAAATATTATGTCCCAGGGGTCCCTTAATTGAAATCCCAAGTCCAAGACTAACTTGGTAGGTCTTATACTCAGCAGACCAAGCTAAAACATTGTTGCCTTAAGATCTTATATCATTTCAGTATTTTCTGATTTCCCCTGTATCATGTAAAAATCCTGGATTATTATTTATAATCTACTGAGTAAAAGCAGTCATAGAGGGGAAGGTTTTAAACAAATTTTTTTCACTGGAAATACATGGTGGGGGCTGAGTTTGTAGCTCAGTGGTAGAGCGCTTGCATAGAACATGTGAGATACTGGGTCCGATCCTCAGCACTGCATAACAATCAATCAATCAATCAATAAATGTATCATGTCCATCTGAAACTAAAACATTTAAAAAGAAAATGTATGGTGGACCTGGGTATAGAGTTCAGTGGTAGAGCACATGAATGATATATGCCAGGTTCTAGGTTTGATCCCCAGCACTGAAAAAATACATACATACATACATACATACATAAAATAATGCATGGTGAGATGAAACCAGATGTCTTGGTTTGACCATTACAAATTTTACTCACCTGTTTTTCACACTGTCCCCCACAAATATGCATAATTACTGTCTGTCAATTATAAATAAAAAATAAGATTTATATTTCTCCATGCTTGTAAAAGAGATTAGTTAATTGTCTTGTCTTTTTGACTCAACCTTTAAGTGCATTTCTTGCATCTGTTTCTGATAACACTGATAACACTTTTATTCAAAGGATAAAGCAGGGCAGTTTTACTTAACACATAACAAATAATAAAATGAAGGTGTGTGTGTGTGTGTGTGTGTGTGTGTGTATGTGTCCATTTGTGCAAACCTATTTAGGAAAAGAAGTTACAGCTTATTTCCTGATGAGGCAAGCATTAATGTTTGTCATTTAAATCTGACCTGCCCTATTTATGATGGAGAGTTTAAAAATTTTTGCAAGATAAGACAGTAATATCATCTTACTACGTTAAAGACACCTATTAGTCATGTCCCAGGCAAATTGGGATTTATGACTCAGACATAATTCTTCCAAATATGCTGCTGTTCATAAAAAGGCAGAGATATATGACTCAAAAATAACACCAAGACAGAAATAATTTTGTACTTCACTTTACCACATTGACTTTCCTCTGCGATGTATGGCAAATCTCCCTGTTTTATGAATAGGTTTTTGTCGATACTACAGATGTATGTTTCCAACTTCTACATCAAGCAAATTCCTGAGTCAAATAAAACAAATGATCAGCTCCAGTGGAGGCAATGGGAGATGTATATATATGAACCTCAGAAGGAAGATTGATGGAGAGCCATAGACACTTTTTAAACATCCCACTGCTGTGTTGATCGTGCCTTAAGAAGAAGGTTAACAATGTCACATATCACTTGACATGATGAAGTTGCTTTGCTCATCAGACACTGTTACATTACATGGAACGGATTGTGGAACAACAGCATACAATTTTTGAGGGGGAGACGGAGAAGACATGCACAGATTGTAATAGGAATGAAATATGCATTTTTCCTAAAACGTGTGCAATGATTGCCAAGAGCATGGCAAAGCACTGTGCTCTGTACCCCCACTGGATGAGGTCGCATAAGCACAATAACCAAATGATATTGAGAATGACAGTAGTGACGTTCTCTTTTCTTTCAAATGAAATGTTTTGGGATTTTTATCAAGATACCAAGCTGTAAATGAAGAAATGCCTCAAAGATAGAACTTCATCGTTCAAGAATGATCAAAGTTCTACTTAAATTTATAAATTAAAATCTAACACATTTCAAATGTCCACTGGCAGCAAGTCTATGTTCTCCCAGTCCTGTCTTTTAAAATCTTCAGAAAGAGAGACACTGCTTTTTGTCTCTCCATGAAACATAAGCAGTGTTAGGTGAATATTAAAATGCAAATCTTAAAATACACAGGGTTTAGTTATAATTAAATCATTTGCTTAATACCCCATGCCAAGGATTATCTAAGGGGAATTATTATGTGCACTTATAATGTTGTTTTAAAAATATCACCAATTTCTAATTAGGAGTATTAATATTACACTCCTTTTATGTTTTAGAATGAATGAGATTTGTTCCTTATTCCAAGAGCCCAAGGAAAGAATAAACATTAAAAAAGGAGGGTTATTTGTTTTCAAATCATTCTTCTCTATTATAATGGAGAGCCTTCTACAATTAAGTTTTATCATTCTCAGATAAATTTTTTGAGAGGTTATAAATTTGGTAAGGCAAAAAATCAGGTATATGAAGGCGAATTTTACACAAATTAGTTCTCTGGTACTTGTGCAACACCCACCTTGCCAGTATCAAAGTGTGGGTGGCAATTTCAGTTATCACAGTGAGCATCCTGTACAGGAGGTGCAGTGGTCTCCTGATGGTTATTCTCTTGTCTTACTTGCTTACAGATTCCTCATGTGGCCCAACTGATTGTGACCAAGTCATGTTTGGTAAATGTGATACCATGCTGTGTCCACAGCACTAATGACAGTCCTATTTCTTGCCATTCCATTATTTTATCCAACCCTTGTAGCTTGATGTGGAGGGTAAATTAGATATGGTCAGTTAAACACCAGAAGAATCATGCTGTGTGGAATTTACTTATCTAGTAAAAAGGGACAGGTGATAGTTGATGATATTCCTTCTTTTCTTTTGGGCCTAAATCATAGCATGATATCTGGAGCACCAAGACCCATGTTGTGACCATGTTGTGGGCAATCAGAAGAAAGAATTTGCACCTTTGTGACTCGGTTTGCAGCTGCACTGTTGACAGCAACCATGGTCTCTAGATTGAAAGTGACAAAAGTAATGATTTCTATATTTAAGCCTTTTAGATGGGTTTTTCAGATCCTTGCATGAGAATTCCCAATTCTTACAGTTCTGGTTACAGACTAAAGCAAAATGAGTTTTGTATAAATATAGCTATCAGAGAATTTAAAATAATAGTGATTATTTTAGCACAGGTATGATCTCATTTTATACATAAGCAGAGAATAATCATTATTTAGCTAGTGCTTGCCTCTGTCAAAACATTAAATCATGAATGTGAAATCATAATTTCTATTGAAAATATAAAGCTGCATAATTAGTGAATCAAAAAGAAACTTGTTACACAAATAAAAATGAAGTAGAAATGGATATGAACAATGAATAATTTTAAGCACACAGAGTGTAAAATTTATTGTATAAAATAATGTATCATTAATGGTTAATTTTACATTAATTGTATTCCTTTTGTGTTGTCTAAATTAATGTTTTCATTTACATACAGAATATGAATTTTACTTTCACAAATAATGCCCTATAAAACAACAAAACACACAATTCAAATTCATCAAGAAGAGTCAGTGTTATGGTGTAGGCCCATAACCCCAACATATAGGAGCCTGAGACAGAAGGATCCCTGGAGCTGAGGAGTTCAAGGCTAGTCTGGGGAGCATGATGAAGCCCTGTTTCAAAAACAAACAACAAATTCATCAAGGAGGGACCATACATGCTGTAGCATTTTCTTTAGTTTTTATTAGAAGATGATATAGGGTCTGCTGACCTGTTCCCTCTGCACTGATGACGATTATGTATTTGCATCAGGACATGTGACTTAATAATTAATAGTTTGGAGACAGGTGGTCAACACACATTTTATGCTGCAATACTATCTTTCTGTTATGTCAAGAAGCCTGATTTCCAAATCATTCTAGATGACCAAGTCTAATATTCTTGTCTTAAAGAAATAATCTCCAAGGACAAAAAAATGAACAGATAGTAAATGGATGTGAAAAACAGATAATCAATATTTAAGTATCATATATTTAAGTATCATCTTATAATTTCTGGAATTCTCAAGATAATAAGTCACATGCTACCTTTATCCTCTTTATCCCCATGAGCTCTAGGTTAGAAAAGAGGATATAAGCAGAAGACTGTCTTGGAGAGGAGTTTGATGGGCACAGGCACAGTGTGCACTTGATTTGTATGTGAACCTTCTCCCCTAGGTAGCTGGCTTCAGGGCTTGTTCACAGAGCACTTCATAGTAATACAGTGAAATCATCCTGGAAGACAAAAATACCCCTGCTATTTTTTCAGCTTATTTTGATTGGCATGCAATCTTGATGCTTCCTGGATGAATTTTCATCCATATCTTCTGCTATGATATGCAGCATCTGTTAGCATAGTTTGGGTCTGGCTGATTCCTTTTCCTTTTGCCCATGCTGAGTGGTGAGATACAGAAACACTGTGGCACTCAGATCATCCTGCCCTCAGATGAGACAGAGGTGAGAATGGACTACTAGTGTCTCCTTACTTCCAAGCTTTAGTTAATAAATCAGAACCTGCTTAAGCTCTTCCTTCAGGTACATAAAAAGATGGGAGGGAGAGAAAAACAAGAATTTGTCATATTATCTTACGCCTAAGATAAATAACTATTCTATTTTTCAAGTATATTTGAGGAAAATTATATATAATTCAGTTTTCTACCCCAAAGGAAGATTTTCATGTAAACATAATACATCATAGACCAGGTTCAAGTTTGCAATTATAGCTTCTGGAGCAGTAGTCATAATCTACTATTTCTGCAATAATATAAAATCAAATCACCAAAAATAAATATCAGGTCAGTAAATATTGGCAGATAGCCAGGAACAAATACAACACATATGCTTGTTAATAAGTCCCAAGCCATATTTGTGGATTATGAATACATATTTGTGGTATAAAATAAAAAATACAGTGTCAGTAAATATTGGTAACTTAAAAACTATAATCCTCCCCAAATTTATTCCATTTCCGTGTTGTACACTAAGTGAAAATACTTAAACCTGTGTTAATAAGTAAAGTACGAAAAACAATAAATTTAAATGAATACCTGCTGGGGTAGCATAGTAACATAGTTTTATTGAAGAGTCATCTAAACCATCCCAGGCTTGATGATACATCAGAAAGTCAGGGTCCATACTCATACTCATTGCTAGACTTATCAAAATGAAAAGCTCCAAAACAAAATGAGCAAGGAGAAAAGGTGCAGGGGGGCAAATTCAAAAGAAATCAAGCACAATCTCCTAAGATCTCCTCCCAGTTGAGTCACTTAACCCGCACAGAATGTATAACAAGGAAGAGTGACAACAAGCATAAAATGTTGCACACAGCAAAGCTCACTGACCTTCAGCATCCAGGATTTTGGGTGGGACTGATTGCATAGACATCCTCTGTCCAGCATGTGAAGAATCCCAGATGGAAACAAAGGCAGTGTCCAGCATAATTCATAATGGATATACAAAAAGATAGGGCTTAGGGAGTTACTCTTGTCTATTCTGGGTGTGGATAGGACTCTCAGAAACCAAGTCCCCAGAATCCAGCCAGGATAAGGGTGGGAAATCAGAACAGCCAGGCTATATTAACAGCTATATTAACCCTTTTCTGCAGAGTAGCAAATATTTCATAAAATTTTTCCTAAACATTACTATGTTTGGTGAAAATCCAATTCATGACCAAGCATATCATACACCATGTATTTCTTTAAAATATTAGGAAACAGGACTTCATAAAACATCAAATTATTTCCAGTGGTATGACACATTAAATATTCATAACATCCCATCAGGAAGGAAACATAAAAAGTATCTTGGAATTTTGACTTTTTACCATCAAAACCAGAAAGATATTATCATCAAAATCACAGAGCTATTCTCCATAGCTGGCAATGAAATGATTATATGGTTCTGTTCTGGCAATTCCTTTCATTATTTGCCTTCACCAGTTACAAAATTGAATTTATAAACAGTCTAATTGTCTTTTTGATAATTATACTTGATAATATTTTGTTGTTTGTTAGGACCTGGCTATATCTCTAAGACTGACTTTGAACTTCTCCTGCATCAGCCTCCAGAGCTGCTGATTTTTTTTTATTAAAATGATAAATGATAACATTTATTATTTGGTAAAGAAATTTACCTTTTGTTATTGCTTAATTATGAGATGTCCCCCAAAAGTTCATGTGCAGACAATGCAAGGATTTTCAAAGGTGAAATGATTAGATTATGAGAGCTGTAACATGATAAATGGATTAATCCACAGGTACGGACCAACTGGAGAGTAACTACAGGCACATATGTTGTGGCTGAAGAAGCGGGTCACTGGGTTGTGCCTTTATATTTTGTTCCTGGTGAGAAGAGCTCTTTTTCTACTTCCTTGATTGCTGTGTCCTGAGCTGCAGTCTTCTTCCACACCCTTCCACCATGATGTTCTGCCTCAGCTCAGGTCTACAGCAATGGTGTCCACTGACCATGGACTGAGTCCTACAGAAACTATAAACACCAGACTAAGTTTTGCTCCTCTAAAATTGTTCTTGCACGGTCTTTTGGTTATACTGGAGAAAAAGCTGACTACAACACCTTATTATTATTAAAAACAAACAAACTTTTATTGATATATGACTCATATATTCATTTGATCCATTTAAGGCATATAATTAGCTTTTATGTTTAAACAATTACACAACCATCAACATAATCAATTTTAGAATATTTTCATCATCCCCCAAATAATTCCATATCAATTAGCAGTCATTATCCTTTTCTCTCAGTTTCCAAAATCATGGGCACTGGCAACCCCTATTCCTCTTTCTGTGCTCATGATGTTGTCTTTATTGAATGGTGCAGAATTTTTCTGTTAAGGAACAAAGAGTTTACATGAAGTTAATCTCAGAACTTTCAAATCTATCCCATTGATCTATATATTTCTGTCCCCATAACAGTGGCAAAGTCTCTTGTCATTAATTTGTAAATCAAGAAGTATAAAGCTTTCAAATTTGTTATTTTTCAAGTGTTTTGGCTCTCATGGATATATTGTATTATCATGTGATTATTCTGCAAAGAATAATAAAATTCTGCCAAGAAACAAAAGCAATAAAAAACCAAACAAAAAGATTTTGACTGGGAGTTCATTTAAAATGGAGATTAGTTAAAGAATATCACCATCCCAACAATATCACTTTCTAGTTCATGAACTTGGAATGTCTGTCCATAATTATGAAATTCTTTAATTGATTTCAACAATGTTTTACAGTTTTCAGAATAAAAATTTTTCTTTTCTCTGTTTACTCCTCATCATTCTTTCTGATACTGTTTTAATTAAAAGCACTTCCTAATTTGTGTTTTGTATTGTTCATATCTAGCATCTAGAAATTCAATAGATAATTACATATTGTGTTTGTATTCTGATGTCTGACTGAACTAATTTATTTCTTGTGATAATTTTACGGCAAAGTCCTTAAGACTTTCTATATACAAAATAATGTGATCTGAAAATAGAGATAGTTCTAAATTCTGCTTTCAAAATGGACAACTTTTATTTCATTTTCTTGCCTCATCATGGAAACTGCAGTTCGATGTTCAATAAGTGGGTTAGAATAGTCGTATTTATTTTATTCCTGATCTTGGAATGAAAGTGTTTAGTCCTTCAGAGTTAAATATAACATCATTTGCAGTTTTTCAAACATGTCCTTCTGTTCTGTTGCTAGTGTTTTAATCATAAAGATATAATGTATTTTGTTATATGATTGTCCTGTATCTATTGAAATGATCTTATCTTTTCTGCTTTATTTGATTGACACTATAGGTCACTTATTTTATTTTCAGATGTTAAAACAACTTATATTCCTTAGATAAATCCCACTTAGCATATAATATTTTTAATATTGATGGATGGAATTAGCTTAAATTTTATTGAGTACTTTGTGCCAATTTTCACTAGAAATAGTGGCTAGTCGTTTGTTGTGTCATGAATTATTTGTCTCGTTTTTGTATCTAAATAATATAATAATATGGTATAAACATGATATATCTAATATATATAAGTATATATATATATATTGGTATGTAGAGTTTAATATATAATGAATAGGTAGAAAGAGTTGTAAATTGTTTCCTTCTCTTCTAATTTTGGAAATATTATTATTAATTCTTGCTTACATATTTATTTGTAAGAATTCACCAAAGTTACCATCAGGACCTGGATCTTCTTTTATTGAAATTTTTCTTTCTTCTTTTCTTTCTCTTTATTTTTTAATTTTTAAAATATTATGTTAATTGATTTACATGTAAGGAGTATATTCAGATTTCTTATTTTCTCTTCAGATTTTCTAATTCTTCTCAAGTTGATTTCTGTAGTTTGTGTGTAAGTTGATTCATTTAAACCCAGCTACCTAATACGCAGGCAAACAAATTTTTTTAGTATTTTCTCATCATGAATTTTTTGGGTCTTTTTAGTAATGTGTTCTTCATTTTGTTTCTTTAATTGTTGGTAGAACTTTACAAAAATGTCCAACTTTTTGCTTCCTTTACTCCTTCTATTGGTTTCCAACTCTGTTACTAATTTCAGATCTAATTATTTTTATTTCATTTTATCTTCATGCTTTATTTTTCATGTTAAGGAAACATGTGAGAAAATTACCTAGAAAGAGTTTGCTCTTCTATTTTCCAGTTGCTTAGGGTAAAAGGTTAAGGTAATGATTTAAGAAATTTTCTTCTTTAACATAGATATCTATGGGCTGGGGTAGTGGCTCAGTGATACAGTGCTTGCCTAGCATGTGTGAGGCACTGGGCTTGATTCTCAACACCACATATAAATAAATAAATGTCCATTGACAACTAAAAAAATAAAAGATATTTGCAACTGAATATTTTCCATTATGGTTGCTTTACCTAGGTCTCATGAATTTCGCTCTTTTGGGTTTTCATTTTAATCCATCTAAAACTGTTTTCTAATTTCTCTTGTGATATCTTTTGGAATTGCTATTTATGTAAGAAGACAATATTTAATTTTTATAGTTTTGTGAATTCACCCAATATTTCTTTGATATTGTTTTCTAAAATCATGTAATTGTGGATAGAGAAATTCATATTAATTTATAAAGGCTTGCTTTATAAGTTATCCTGGAGAACTTCCCACAAGAGCTTCAGAACAATGCTTATTCTCCTGTTTGTGGGGCACTGAACATGAAACAACAAATATCAAAACCACAGGTTTTCTTTTCTAAAACAATGAGGGACAGATGCTAGCATAATAATTGGGTTAAATTTAGAAAAATATGCCAAAGAAGTAAAAGCTTCATTGGAATTTAAAAAGATTTTCAGACAATAACTATGAATTTCGGATAAAATCACGGATTTTGGTGGCACCATCCTGTCTGCTGAAGAGGATATAATGATGTCATTAATGGAGATCATAGTTACTCGTAGGACTAAAAAATGTAGGTGAACAGAATGGTTGTTCTGACGACATCGCTAGACTATGAGATATGTTTAATAGTTGATGCAGAATCATTAAAGTTTCCATTGCCTGAATTTACTGCTGTTGAAAGCCTAGTCAGTGATTCCTGATCATATAATGACCCATCCTGGCAAAGACCCCGATGAGCCCCTTTGAGGAATGTATCACAGCCAAGCAGAAGAAAATGAAAACATTTATCTTCTAAAATTTAGCAGGAAATATCACAAGCCTATGACTAATATGAAATAGATGTAGTGTCTTTTGCTATAGAATGGATCTCAACTATTCATCTGGGTGCTTTACAGCACATTGTACGTTAACTTTTGCAAGTGTTTCCTGTGACAAGTGCTACACACGTGTCCACACAGCCTGCCATAACAAATACATAAAATGATTCAATAACAGAATTCAACAGATTCAATAACAGAAACTCATTTTCTCACAATTCTGGAGGCTGAGAGTCTAAGATCAAGGTTTGGCCAGGTTCGTTTCTGTGATACTCCTCTGGATTACAGGTAGTCCCCTTTTCTCTGTGCGATCCTGTGGTGTCTCTTTCGTGTGTCCAATGAGAGAAGGCAAACTCCAGTGTCTCTTCTTGTAAGAGCATCAGTTCCATTGGAATTTTCATAAACCCTACCCTTTTGATTGCATTTAACTTTACGTTGTATTTAAGGTCCTATTTTAAAATACGGTGAAGTCACTTTGGAGTTTAGGGGTCAACATTCCAATTTGGTGAGGACACAGTTCACTCCAAAATAGTAAGTATTGATAGGAGCTCCTCTAGTCAAGTCTAGAATGTTCTCAATGCCAGGAAATATTAAGAATCCCAATAAAATTGGGTGGAAAGAATAGAACAGATACAGAGACAGTCACAGATGCAAATTTCTGAAATTTGAATCATGATTTCTTGAAAATGTATTTAACGTCTTATTAAATATCTTTAGTTATATTAAAATTTCATATGTAAAGTAAAAGTGTTGTGAACTTTAAGTTCTTTTGTGTTAAAAAAAAAGGTCAATTTAAAATCAGTCAATGCAGAATCAGTGGGAACATGCTTTCCAGATTATTGGAAAATTTTCATGTTATTTAGACTAAATTTGAGATTTGTTTAACTGTAAGGGAAGAGAACTGATGACAGCTGACATTTGATCCCCTAAACAGCCCTGGTGGTGGTTGGCACTGAAACTGATCTAGACTGACAAATTGAAATTCCTTAGCTAATCTGCAATCAAGTGAGTAGCATTGGTGATTTCCTGTTGTCATTTCATTTTCCACATAACAAATATTCTCTGCTGGATTACTTCTGTTATGTATTTGACACACATAATGGATGGGTCAGAGGTCTGGGGGGTAACTGGGCTTTGCACATCTCTTCTGCTTTTAAGATGTCTGTGGTAACCCCATGGCTACTGGTATGTCATTATACACTTCTAATGTCAGATCCAGACAAATAGAGTGTACCCAAAGTGAGAAAGATCTAAGAAGGAAGGAAGGAAGTAAAGAAGGAAGGAAGGAAGAAAGGAAGGAAGGAAGGAAGGAAGGAAGGAAGGAAGGAAGGAAGGAAAAGACAAGATAAGACAGGGAACATCTAACCTGAATTACAGGAAGCAAATAGGTAAAGAATTGATTTATAAAACAGAGAACTAGTATATGGAAGAAATAACTGATTCATAAGGCAGAGCTAAGAACATAAAAATGAAAATAAAGTTTTATTCAGCTCAATTAACAAGGATCTTCTCAATGTGAGAGTTATTCATTAACTTCATGATTTATATCATAAAAAGGTGTTGATGTGGGGTATTTTCAAGCATAAGCTAGTTGTTTGTTGGCAATATTTGGAGAAAACACATAGTGGATTGGAGTTTAAGTTAATGACCCTCAAGATTTATTTCTATTTATTCTGAGTTTTCCCAGTGACTCAAAGAAGGTTAACATGTTACATGAAAATGGCCATAGGGAACTAATTATTCTAAACATTTATTGAACACTATGTGTTAAGAGATAAAAGCAGTGGATGGTAGTGCATAAAGATTATTTTCTTGCTTTGGTTGATTAATAGGTTACATATGAAGGGGTATTTATAACTGACTTGTAACTTTAAAATAGTGATTTATCATCACATATTTACTCAAATTGCTTTAAGGAGATTTACAAATATTATGAAGAAATATATGATAACCAAAGAAAGTTCAGTCTAGTCATTCTCTAAAACTTCTCAAATTCTGAATAATTGTACACTGAATTAATATATTTTATGTCACTCCTTTAGTTGGGGATTATTAAAGCTGGCGACATATATCTATTTCTTTCTGTATTTCCAGCATCTAGTAATGTGTCAGATTTTTAATCAATGCTCAATAAATGTCATGTAAATGTAACTGAATTGGTATATAATCTATGTTGCTTTGCTTACAAATATGATTTCTTCCCACCTTGTGTCCATATTATATACAAATACAATAAAGTGCAATCAAACATACAAGCACTGTGCACTTGAACATCAAAAATACTGCATGTTGTACAACTGGTAAGATTTAGACTGAACAATACCAACACAATGATTAATTTCTCAGATACTAAAAATAGCTACAGGCTACAGAAAATAATTCCTTCACAATAACAGATAAGGAAAGGAGAAACTATGTTTTATTTTATTTATTTATTTATTTATTTATTTATTTATTTATTTATTTATTGGTACTGGGGATTGAATCAAGGATGCTTAACCACTGAACCAGACACCCAGTCTGACTTCAAACTTCTGATTTTCCTAACTCAGCCTCTGGAGTTGCTAGTTTTGCAGGAGTGAAGCACAATGCCCAGATGGAAAGAAGAAATTTTAGACTAAAAACAAGCAAGTAGTGGTTTCAATGACTTAAAAAAAAAAAAAGAAAAAAAAACCAAGTATATTCAGATGGAATTACACACATTTCTTATTTCCTGTTCATTTTTATTTGGCTGCATTGTATTTCTGTGATGTATGTGCATGCTAAAATCCAGATATGGGACAAAGTGTTCAGGCGTCTTTCCTGCCTTCATAACTGTCAAATAATTTAGCTGTCTTTTCCACGGAACTGTAGCTGCAAGAAAGTTTCCCCCGATTTTCGGCTAAGTTACAATAGAATTTCTCGCCTAGACATTTGCTAAATCTTAAATATCTTGGGATGACTTATTTGGCTGGAACATCAAGGTACTATTTTAGTAAAAGAACATATTTTGCTGATTGTGAATGTTGTTTTTTTGTATTGTTCCATTTTTTAATGTGAAATAATAAAAATGAAATCATCTCATATTGTGACTAAAACAAGAAGCTATATTTGGAAAAGAATATTTGCAAAAAGAAAAATAAATTTCTCCTGTGAAACATGGCTCAGAATAAATATTTGGTCATTACTCAATTTTCTAAACGAACTCTTGATAAGATTTCAAAAGTACAATCAAACCTCTTCTTCAAGAAAACAAGGTAAAGGTACACGGAGATCATTTTTCTTTTCTTAACCCCTATTTCATATGCAAAAGAGAAATCATTTTTGCCATCATCCCTTCTTTTCTTTCTGAGTGCCCTCTCATTGTTTAGGACTAAGTGAATTTCTAATAGTGAGGGAGCTATGTGCTGGGCCAGAATGGCTCACATATAATTTGTACAGGTCTTTAAAAAAATCAAAATTGGTGAATTTCTCATTGGTGCCTATGTTAATTTGATTAGGCTGCCACAATAAAATACCTCTGACCAGAAGGCTTACAAGATGAGAATTAATTTTTTGCAACTCTGGATGCCAGAAGTTCAAGACAAAGGTTTTGGAAAGTTGGGTTTCCCCTGAGGCTACTCTCACCATCATGCCTCCTTCTCCCTCTGTCCTCATATAGATTTTTCTGGGTTCATGGCATAACAGGTATTTTTGTATTTCCAAATCGCCCCGCCTTGAAAGGATACTGGTCTGATTAGGTTATGGTCCACTGTAATCATACCATGTTAACCCAATCACCTGTTTAAAGCTTGTCTCCAAGTATAGTTACATTCACGCTCCTTAGACCAAGAACTTTTCACACATGAATTTCTAGGTGCGAGCACAATTCAACCCATGAGAATGAGCTACCACATTTATGCTGATAAATACGTTGACAATTTTATTTTTAGAGTTAGTATAAGCACAAAATTGTATACTTTTAGACCAAAGTTAGAGTCGGTTTTTTCCAGGATTATAAAGTCTCAAGTTCAGAGCATGAACATACTATAGTAGCAACCAATTGGGAATCCAGAAAGAATGTGTCCTTATCATTTTAAATGCTAAGAATCAGGGGAAATATATCAAAGAATCAAATTTTGTATCACATGCAATTTTTAGATCTTTAATGCCACCTACTTGACTTAATTTTATTCTATTTATGTTCTATTACCAAAACTAATGGTGCACATAAAGATCTAAAAAATTAAAAAACAGTTATTTGAAAATTTGCAAGAATGGCATGCTTACAAGCTTTATTAGATCAAGGTTTCTGCATTTATATAAAGTTCCTGGTCACATAAAAATATTCCACAAAGGTACATTCCAAAAATATAAAACCTAAGGAAGTTAGAAGGAGAGTACAAGGTATTTTACATTTTAGAATCTAATGTACTCTATCCCAATTGCTACTTGCTTTTTTATTTTCATTTTTTAATACCATAGGCATCTTCCTAAGTAGGAAACGTGGCATTCATTTCATTTTTCTCCCACACTAGGAAGAGATGAGTAGAACATCAAAAGCAATAAGAAAGAAAATTATACAACATGTCCCTTATGAATATCTCTAAAAATGCCCAGTGCCTTGTAGCACACTCTTAAGTGAAATATAATGAGTAGGATCAAACAAGACATATGCAATCTCATGAATATGCCATTTGGGGAGGTGGAAAGCACTTCTCAGCTGAAAACAAGTGTTTACTTGACCCTACTTGCCCTCAAGCCATAGTTCTATTTCTTCCCTACCATTTCAGAAACCCATAGTCCCAAGCATGTAGTACACACCCCAGTCCCTGTTTGTTAAAAAGAGAATAGCTTATTTTGAAAAGAAAGAAAGAAAGAGAGAACGAAAGAAAGAAAGAAAGGAAGGAAGGAAGGAAGGAAGGAAGGAAGGAAGGAAGGAAGGAAGGAAGAAGAAAGAAAGAAAGAAAGAAAGAAAGAAAGAAAGAAAGAAAGAAAGAAGAAAGAAAGAAAAAAAGAAAGAAAAAGAAAATGTATAAGTAACCTATACATAAAATGTATAAGTAACCTATACATCTGAAATAAATTCAGATTCTAGGGAAATGGATTATATGTCTAACCTAAGCCACCGTTCTTCCTCCTCTTCAACAAGATGAGACAATTTTTTCTATTTCTTTTTAAAGTCCTTCTGTATTTATCTAGATATATCTTTTTTTTTCAGTGCTGGGGATCAAACCCAGGATCCTGTATTTGTGGGGCAGGTACTCTACCAACTGAACTATATCCCCAGCCCTAGATATATCTTAATAATATTTTATAACTCTACACATATCATGACAAATTTGTATAGAATACATGGACTTCTCATTTCAAAATGATGAAATTCATCACATTTCCTCTAAATCTTAATTTCCCTGTTTTTATCACTGAAATAATTTATTACATAAGAAGTCAATATACATATATTTGCATTTAAAAATAAGTACATTTATTTATTATTTATATATTTTCATGTTTAATTGAATTTTTTAGTAGATATATTGAGGAAATGTGACCAATTCTTCTCTAATTTGTATCTGTGTACTTTTTAATACGACTTTCAAGGTCCTCTTATCAAGCTATGAATATTTTCCACCAATTCTTGGGTCTGGACTTATTGGTGTAATTTGGATTCGAAGTATCCCTTACTAGCTTCTATATTCAGGCAGGAATTTCCAAAGGTAAAATGATTAAATTATGAAAGTTATAACAAATCAATGGATTAATCCATGTGATGGGTTAATAATTTGAATGGAGTAGCTGGGTCATAACCTCAAAGAGTTGAGATATGTGTGGAAAAAGTAGGTCACTAGGAGCATACCACTGAGATTTGTATATTGGTCTTGGCCTCCGTCACTCTTTCTGATCCTGGGCCTCTGAATAACTTTCCTCTACCATGATTTTCTACCATGATGTTTTGCATGATGTCCTCAAACTCAGAACAGTGAAGTTAATCAACCATGGACCGAACCTTTGAAACTGTGAGCCAGTCAAGTATTTTCATCACATCAGTTTTTCAAAAAACTAACACACCCTAACCAGTAGCATGTGGAAGAATTTATGGCATGATAGTTAAGAACCTGGGTCTCAAGAAGCTATATTTAGCTCTGGTCTCTTTGTTGTCAAGGAGTACGTAACCAGAGTAGGTCTGAGCAAGAAAATTTGGATGAATGACTACCTGTGGAGATCCCAGTGTTCTCACCGACACTATAGTGACCAGCTTACAAAAATCAACCCTTCCATAACCAAGAAAGCAACTTCAATTACTTGCCCCACAACCCTCCTAGGGAACCCACTCACCATCAGAAAATTGATCCAGCTATTATTTGACTTGTGAGTAAAAATAAAATGTAAGTGGAGTAGTGCTGAACTCTGGGTGGCTGTTTCTTAAGCAGTATCTTCACTGCAATGAATAACTGACTCATTCTCCTTGTCTTTCTATCCTCTTTTCAATTTCAGTGAGACACTCAGACTCTGCAATTGTGGTGTTTTAAAGCACTCTACATGTTTTCAAAGTCTGATGTGCTCTAAATATGTTCAAGGCCTAATTTCATCTTAGAATTTATTTTCTTGTACATGGGTGTTAATTCCATTCTTCTTGGAATCCAAGTTTTTTCCTCCTAAAATTTCTTTTAGATTTTTCTGAGTATATTTTCAGTTAAGATTTTTGCAAAGGTGGAAGAGGAATTGTTTTTTCATCAGTAGAATGTCTTCATTGTCACACTACGTTGACATACTAGCTGATTATACAATTGTATATTTGAAATAAAATAATGCCTCACTGTTGTGTTAACATTTTTTTAAGAAATGGCTTAAGGTTATTCTGACACTTATTCTATTTAATTCAGTTAGATCAATGATCCCTAGTGGCTTTTGAAGTCTCTTTTTGACATATGATGAATATTTGGGGGATATTTTTTCTATTATTTTTTACCTTGGTCATCAATTTGCCTTTCCATTAACAATTTTTATCCCCATATTTGTTCTTTTATTTTTATCCCCAGTTTTGCTCTTTTGATGGTGTGTTTCTCTCTTTTAATTTCCTACTACAAAAATATTTATATATATTCATTTTTTTGTTCCCCTACATTAGCCTGCAGTGTCTATTTACTTTGCTTTTATATTGTTGGAGTTTTCTAGAATCACTTTCATCTATCCTAGAATACTTTTATTCTTTGTAAATTTTGTCCTGTATATATTCTTTCCATAACCATTGTTCAATTTCTGTGCTTTTTTTCCTTAGCACCTATAATATTACAAAAGCAATGCAGAATCTCTTTGGAAACATCTTGTTTTAACCTATTTTTCCTGCCCCCAGAATCAATTTTTTCTTCTCTGTATTCTTAGTTCTGTTTGCATACTCTGGTATTTATTTTTGTGTTCTTGTATGAGATTACCTATGCAGTAGGAGATATGTTAAGACAGACTCTTACAGTAGATTTTCTCTGACTTTTTCAGTAACTCATTTCTGATTAGAATGGGTCAAAGAAGCTTCTCACTGGGATGTGTAAGAAGAGTATAAGTGAGAAGGACAACAATTACATTCCATACTGAAACAATCACAGTTCTCTTGGAATATAGGTGGCACTTTGGGGACCACAGAATTGAGTAAGTCAAATACATTTGTTTTTGTTATCTTGGAGCAAGTACTCTACTGTTCAGTAAAGGAAGGGGAAATCGGGCAGAGCTGAACAATTATTAACTGCTGCCACATGTTAATCCTGTCATTTACGATCCTGATTAGTAACATTTTTCTCACTTGTGTTTGCGCTATGTGCTAAGTAGACCATTGCATGAAAAAAGAATATGCTGTAGTATGAAAAGGAAATAGCTCATATATCCATTGCATCATGCTCTTCTGTAAACTCTGATCTACTGTGTCTGTCATGATGATTACATCTGTCTTTCACCAATCCTATCCATCTAAATCTGTCTGTTGATGTTCAACCTCTTTCCTCTGGTCAGTGCCTTCTGGAAGATTTTGCTCATATTTCAATGGCATTCAAGAGGAAGGAAATTATATATGACAGTAGAATCCAGAATGCAGGTTTTCTTTCTGCCATATTCCCTTAAATAATCCTGACAAACCTGGTTAATCTAGATTCTTATCTTCAACCTTATTTTATATTTTCCACTGAATATAAGGGTCTCATTCTACATAATTTATCACTAAAGTAGTAAATTAAAAATGACCCTTCCCTTTTCAAAAATATTTCCTCTTATAATCTTGGGAACTTGCTCAAATAAAATAATATGATTAAATTAGACAATCAATAAATGGGCTAAGGAACTGGGTAGACACTTCACAGGAGATGACATACAAGTGATCAACAAATATATGCAAAAGTGTTCACCATCTCTAGTAATTAGAGAAAAGCAAATTAAAAACAACCTAAAATTTCATCTAACTCCAATTAGAATGGCTATTATCAGAACACTAGCAATAAGAAGTGTTGGCGTGGATGTGGGGAAAAAGGCACACTCATACATTGCTGGTGGAGTTGCATATTGGTGCAGTCACTCTGGAAAGCAGTATGGAAATTCCTCAAAAAACTTGGAATGGACCCACCATTTGATCCAGCTATCCCACTCCTCGGTTTATACCCCAAGGTCTTAAAATCAGCAAAGTATAGGGATGCAACCACATCTACGGTCATAGCTGCTCAATTCACAATAACTATATTGTGGAACCAACCTAGATGCCCGTCAATTGATTAATTGATAAAGAAACTGTGGTATATATATACAATGGAATATTATTTAGCCATAAAGAAGAATAAAATTATGGCATTTGCTGGTAAATGGGTGGAGCTGGAGAATATCATGCTAAGTGAAATAAGCCAAACCCCAAAACCCAAAGGCCAAATGCTTTCTCTGATCAACAGGATACTGATACATAACTGGGGGGTTGTGGTGGGAGGGGTTGTGGGGAGGGACAAGAAAAAAATGGAGGAAGTATGGATGGTATAGAGGAAAATGATACCGGAGGGGTTTGGGGAAGGAGAGATAGTAAACAGATGGACAGTATTACCCTATGTATATGTAAGATTATGAATCTTGTGTATCTACATTGTGGGAAAAAAAGATATATCCCCTGCCATATAATTATATCAAAATGGGTTCTACTGTCATGTATAATTAAAAAGAATCAATAATAATGATAATAAAAAAAACACACTGTGGGTTACTTAACTCCTTCCAATCTCATAAAAATGGTAGATCCCTAAAAGATCTCTAAAAGAGTCAGAAGTTGTTTTTTTTTCATTGTTGTTTGTTTGTTTGTTTGTTTTTCCCTGCTGGGGATGAAACATAGGGCCTCCCACTGCTAGGAAAGCACTCTGAGCTACATCACCAGCAAAGACATCAGGAAAAAAAAAAAAAAATTAGACACATTAAGTGTTTTGGCTTTGTGATTGAACTTGATTAGTGTGTCTCCTTTTGAAAAGGACCCCCAAACAAGAAGTCAAGCATCTTTGTGCCCTTGCTGAACTTCCAAACACATAGCTGAACCTCTTGTTCTGCTACCTCTTTAAGGCATGAGACCAACACATGGTAACACACTGGGAGACTGAGTGGAAAACCATCCACCCTTGGTTGTGAGCACCTCTGGCTCTATCTCCAACACACACAGGACAATTTGTTCATCTAACACTTATCGTACAGGAACAAGAAAGATAGATCTGATGGTTTACCTTAAATACAATTGAAATACTTCTCTATGTGAGACTAGAACAACTAACGTGTGCTTACCTATACAGGACCAACCCATCATTCTGGGTGCCCCAGCATGAAGGATGGATTTTTGACTCTTGCCCTAGAAGAAACACTGAAAGTTGGTGAAATATAATAACATACGTAGAACTCATGATCAGCTCTCGTCTCAACTTCGTAAAAGTCGAGATTCACGAGGATAACCTTATTTTTGAGACATTCTGAAACAAACAAACAAAAAAAAACAGAAATATTCCAAAATAAAGGAGAAATGTCCTTGAAGCATTTTCAGAAGAGTGAACATTTAAAAACAAACATAAAAAAATCACTTTAGTACTATTATTAGTTTTTTTAAATCTTGTATCAATAACCAGAATGTGATGTTATGCAACAATCACAAATTTTTTAAAATTCTAAATTAAAAAGGTATAATTCAAATAATTGGGAGGGATAGACTAGCTTCCAAATCTCCTGAAATGCAGCAACTCCCACAATAGAGGATTTTTTTAAAGTAGTGCCATACCATAGAAATTAGCCCAAGATAATCAAATTCCAAAAAGAATTAAAAACAACCACAGAGGACATTGCATGTTAGCATGAGAAAATTTTCCTAAGTTGTAGGAAAATGTGAAGTTCCAATAGGAAGAAACTGCTGTGAGTCAGATGAAATTAAAGAGTGCGGTTAAGCAACACCCAAAGTTTTTAAAAAATAAAGATAAATAAAGTTTCCCAAAATAATGAGAAATTAAACAACTTACCAACAAATCAACATGAATTAGACTGCCATTGAAACCATTAATTGCTTGAATGAGTTAAATAATGATGCAACATCTTCAAGCATATGAAGGAACATAATTTATATTTAGTCAAAATATTAATCAAATATGGGAAAGAGAAAAAGATTTTTGGTTTTGATGAATTAGGAAAATTTATACCTGCTCTGCTTTCCTGAAAAATTACTAGAGGATACTTATTGAAAAATAAGAGAGTAGACCAAGAAGATGACAGTGTATCCAGAAATAGTGTAAACAACCCAGTAAACCAGTCAAAGGAAGCTCTAGAATAACAACTCCACTGAGGAAGAGGATTTATGTTTCATAGGGAGGTTGCCAGAAATAAAGGAACTCTTCAAAATAGAGCGTTACTGAGAGTTTGACTCATTTGAAGATATGAAATGATATGAACAGAACATAGGAATAAAAAAACGGGCAATCAGAAAATTTTAATACAAAAGAGATATGGTCCAAATACGAAAAACTAGCCCCAAATTAGACATGAATTTGTGTACTATGAAGAAATAAATTAATATTGATTTTGGTCACACATGGAGCCAATAAGAATATGCAAAAAATTTTAGAATTATGGAAAATAAGATACATTCCTTCTCAAAACTAAATTAAAAATAAAAGACTGCATGAGAACATATAAGCCTAGTTTTTCAATATGGTTGAATACTAGTTACATATGTTTATTTAAATTTATGCAATTAACCTAAGATAAAATTTAAAATTCAGCTCTATAGTCTTACTAGCCATATTTCAAAATTCTCAATAGCTACATGATGCTAGTGGTTAACTACCAGACATTTAAAAAACAGCACTTTTTATCAGCACATAAATGCCTGTTGAACAGTGATGACATGGGAGGTTAATTCAATTAAGCAAAAAAACTAGATGCAAGTAAATTCTCTATATTGTAGGTATTTCTCAGTCACTTTGAGCTGCTATACCATAGACTGGGTGACTTAGATAACAGTTTAATTCTCACAGTTCTACAGTCAAAGATCAAGGGGCCTTAGACTCAGTGTCTTCCTGGTTTGTAGACAAGCACCTTCTCATTATATTCTCACATGACCTTTCCCTGGTTTGTTCATGAAAAGAGAGATGAGGGAGAATGCTCTCATGAAGAGCTACTAATCCCATTATAAGGACTCTACCATCAAGACCTCTTCTAAGATTCTTTACTTTCCAAAGATCCTTCCTGCAAATGCCATCAATTCAGGGATTAGGATTTCAGTTTATGATGTTTGGGAGAAAGCAAGAATTCAGTCCCTAAAGTACACAGAAAAATGTGGTGATAATAATAAAAAATTTGTCTTATTGAATTATAACATGCAATCATATAGCTATCTCTTTACATCTAGATCCATATCCACATCTTTTGGTGAAACTGAACATTCTAATAGGTGGCTTCACTAAGTCTGTTGTGAGTTTTATCAAGCTAAAACAAAATTTATAATCTTCCTTTCATAAGGAGTTCTCAATCCAGAATTTTTCAAAGTTAGCTTGGAGTCATCTTCCCTCTAGATCTGATGTTTAAAAGTGGGTCATCATGCTGGGACCAGAACACCAGTGTCCTGTTCTCTTCCTATTACATTTTGTCCATTGATTTCATTCTTCCTCAGTTCTTAGAATATCGAGATTCAGGCAGTCTGGAGTGAATGATCTTCATCATTTCCTTTGACAAGTTTAAGAGACAATTCATGTCATTCCAAGATTAAAGATTGAAGCAGTTATCCTAAATCACCCTTAGAAAAGCTCTGTCTTCCATCTCTCCCATATTTAGCCAGCTTTCTGTCTTCCTCAGCTAAATTTTTTTTTCTATAAAAATAAACTGGTTAGGACTAGTTCCATGATGAAAGTGCTTGTAGGTTCATTACCACTTGCTTAAAGCCCATAAAAAGTGTTCTGCCATCCATTCCAATTGGGATCACTAGGGTCTTGGTTTTAGTTCATGTGCCTTCAATCTGCTCCTCATTTCATCTTCTAGTTAATGCCATTTACTTCTCAATATGTGAATCCAGTAATATTCTCCAAGGCCTTACCAAGAAAATTGAAATGATGTGTTTTTTAAGTATAAAGTCATGTACAGCTCATGATAGATCATTAAATAACCCTTAATTGCTACCCAAGCTGGGATGTACATTTGCAATTAAAGGTATTCATACTAATTTCCTTTGCCCACAGGATCTAGACAAATGCCTGAAAATGCTGTGGGTTTTCAGGAAATATCCACTTACAGAGCAAAGTAATTCTTGTGACAATTCCTAGGGGGCAAAATAATTGTTTCCATTGCCCTCATATGTATCTTGTATGTGTTCAATAATGTGTAGTAGCACACATTGTGGGCACCTCCCAAGTAGGTTTACAGCACATCAAATATAGAATCTATATATTACATGTACATGGCACAGGGTAAAATGAATATTATGAAGAGATTTAAAAATCTGCTTAAAAATAGGGAAAAAATTAGAAATAAGTCAATAAAGAAAATTTTCTGGCTCAAATATCTTAGGACTTTATTCATTTGAAAGTTGTATTTCTCATTCATCTTTTATTGTCTAGGAATATTGTAGCTTGTTTTTCAATGATTGTGTTATTCAATGGCCATGAAATCTACATAACTGTGCTGATTATTTCTCAAAATACACACTGAAATATAAATAAATGAGGCAAATTATGGAATTTAGGTGCAGTTCATGTGATTTAAAACTTGGTATTCACTGAGTACTCACTATGGGCAAAGCACACTGCCTGCTCTCATATTCCAGATCAGGAAAGCACCTTCATGCAAACTCCATCCTACTGTACTGTATTCTATTCAGAGAATTTGATGAGGCTATGTAGACCATCTCTGATGAGAAAGATCAGATAAATATTGCCTTCTGCTCAATTATTCAATTTTTATACTGGTCTAGCACAAAAATGAAATAATGAGAAGGTTATTTAGACTGTATGAGTGATCATGCATCTTAGGCACATCCGTACTCTTTCCAGAATCAAAATGTATAAATTTTACTCACTGTTAAATTTTTAAAAGAACTAATATTATCTTGTTTTGTAACCTCTGGTGGGGTCTTCATCACAAATCCTGTGATTTCTTATTCAATTTTATACTGATATAGTGTGATGGATCAATTTTATACTGATCTAATGTGATTAGGGCAAAGTCATTAAATATTTTTAGATGTAATGGAATAAAGATGGGAAAATGAAGATAAAGTCAATGTATTAAATTCATAGAACAAATTTCATGATGAGTGCTTTAAACCCTTGGAAGCAGGGATGATTTAAGAATAAGCAATATTAGAATTTATCCAGAAATGGAAGCAAGCAACCCCTGTTCTCTCTCTTCCTTCCCCTCAACCTGCCATCCTAACACAGAGAAGAAAGAAAACAATCCAAAAATTTAGATCTTTTGGAGCTGAAGGAATCAGTTTTGTTTTAACCAATGAGTATTTGAATGATGGTGGAGATTATAATATTTTGTTTTTTTTCTTACTGTTTGTACTGAACTCATCATTTCTCTTCTTTAATCTTAAGTGCTGAGGAAGAAAAAAAAAAACTAGCTATGGTTTCCCCTTTTGTCTCCAAGGTAAGGAAAGTCCCCAGATGTTAGGAGATTGGCGGGGGGATTTGCACTAGTGCTAACTTGAATTTAAAAAGTAAAAATGTTATGCTTCCCCCTGTGTTAATCATCCTAATTTCAGGGTGTTAATAAATCAGCTTAATTGTAATAAATCTTCTTAAAATATATCCCCTTTCCACTACTGAAATATAATTCTGGATCAATATTAATAGTGATTTGTACTTTTGTTAAAATCACATTTTACAGAAACCAGCTTTAGATGAAAAAAGTCTAATGCAGGGAGAAATTAGGAGTTCAGCATTTAATGATGCAGTATCAGGGCTTATTAACATGAAAAAGTTTGGTTAAGTTAAATAAGACATACTTAACCTCTAAATAAATGGCTCATTAGCCCACATACTGGGGCTCAGAAGTGCAGTGGGGAAATTAAAATACACTGTCATGTAAAGTCTATCTTATCAGTTATCTCACTGTGTCTTGTGGTTTAGTTTAGGATGTCAAATATCTCACAGCAGGAGCCTTCCTGTAAGAAATAATGACTATCAAATCCAATTTTCTACAATTATAGGAAATACTGGAAACCAAAGATATATAGCTGAGCATAAAAATTATTAAGACATCCAATTTATGTAAAGTCATTCATTACATAATCTTTAAACTCAGAGTTAGCATTGTCTTGATTGCATTAATGCTACTGTGATACCTCTTTGTTCCTTTTAGATGTAAGAACAAAGCAAAACAAAAACAAACCATTATAACTAGGGACAGTGACCTTGGAAATTTAGTCCATGAATTGAATCTTTGCTTGAATTTTTTATCTCTGTAACTTTACGTAAGTTATTATGCCTTCCTCAGATTCAGTTACCACAGCTTGTATACATCATGTTCATCAACAGCACATAGTGTTTTTGCCCTCTACCCATGTTTGTGATCCAGCACACATTTCAACTCCATCTGTGGTAGCTCTAGGATCTGCCTAATGTCTCACCTCATTTGCCTGCCAAAATTCTCAGCTCTTCTCCCTGTGTTTTGTCTTCAGGAGGAAGTTTGTTCAGAAGACCCAAGGAATGGCAGCAAGGTGGGGATAGATTTCAGTTGCGCCCAGGATACAACCCCACCTCCCCTGCTGTGGAGGTCCAATGGTCAACATTCTTCCTGCATCCTCACAGGGCCCACGGAGGGAATGAGTCCAAGTTGGCAACAGCTTAATAATACAACCATGGTAATTGCCTGTCTCATCACTGTGCCCTGTCACCCTACCTCTGCTTCTGCATACTCTTGGGTTTTGCTAATGATCTGTGCTTATCTAAGTACTTGCCCAAGTGCCATCATCTTTATTTGTCATCAACAGAATTATTTGAGGTTTATTTTCATGTTTCCAATATATGAGAGGAAAATTATGATTTTTCTTAGTTAAGCAGAGATTTTACTGATATATATTTATCTGACATACTGGAATGTGAAATGAGAAAATAAGACCATTTTAAGTGATGCATAGTCCCTTTGTGATTACTTAGGTTGCTGTTTGATTTGAATAATGGAGAGTTCACAAGGACTTGATGAATTATTTTCATACTCTTTTCTTTTCCTCAACTTAATCTTATTGTAAGGATGAAGAATATCTAATGATTCCTACCAAAGTATTTTTAAAAGCATGGAAATAAGGAAATAATTTTCAAAACACTAAATCACTCTGGGATCCCAGATTTTGATAAGAGAATTTGGCCTGATAATTTTTATCTACTCATCAAATACCTATAAGTAGTTTAGAGTAATGATTTTTATTTATATATTAGAAGATGAAACTATATGTTATAAAGTTTCATAGTCCTTGAAATATTTATTATCTCCGATAATTGTTCCCCAGGATCACTGCTATTATGGTTTGGAAAATAATGTCCCCCAAAGACTCCTGTATTGAAATCTTGGTCCCAAATGCAGCAATGCTCAGCAATAGGACATTTGGGAGGTGATTGGATGATGATGGTTCTGAATTTCATCAGTGGATTAACCCATTTAAAACTGAATGGACTACCAGAAGGTAGTAGAAAGTGAATGCAGCGGGGAGGACATGGTTGGAAGAAGTAGGTTACTGGGGCATACATTTGGGGAATACATCTTTCTTTTCCTCTCTCTCTCTCCTTCCTAGTTAGTGTGATCTGAGTAGCATTCCTCCACCATGCTCTTCTGCCATGATGTTCTGCCATACTTCAGTTGCAAAGCAATGGAGCCAGCTGACCATAAATCAGGAGCCAAATCTTTCCTCCTACACATGGTATCACATATTTTAGTCACAGCAATGAAAAGCTGATGAATACAACTGTATTTCATCTGCTCAGAATATGGTGACCTTTATTTTTATACTTTTTGTTTTAAAACATGTTATCAACCATGCATGCATGTATATCAACAATGTATACAAATGTATATATACATACATGTATACACATATATATGTATATACACACATATGTATATAAAGATAGACACACACCTATGTATAAATATACTTCAGTTCAGTAATAAGAATAATTTCACAGGGATTTACTACATTTTTAAAAACTAATCGAGGCTTTATAAATTTAATGTAGTCATATTCTATATGAGATTTAATATAGAAAATTAAAAAGCAGAATCAAATCATATTAATAGCTTGAAGATATTTCAAATTTTTACATATAACAAACATTTTGGTATATAAAAAGAACACATATCCCATACTAAAAATTGAATGTAAAGAACATGAATCACTTAGAATGTTCTTGTTATCTGTTGAATAATTACTCACATAAGGTAGCCTTACTGTGCCAAGAAGCAATCTCAGTTCTGTGGGATCAATGATAGCATAGATAGAATCATTTCATTTTAGGTCATAAGATTTTAGGAAAAGAAATTCCAATAAATAGTTGCAAGTGCTTTTTGTAAATTTTCTATTAAATTATGTGTTAAAAAATAAAAGTATAAAAATATACCACCTGGTGATGATCATGAAAATTTCATAAAGAGATTGAATTTCAACCACATCTTGAAAAATAAGAGACAGTTCCAAATGGAGGTTTTTGAGGACATGATTCCAAATAACACTAATCCATGGACAGAAGATATGCAAGAGAAAAAGCAAGCACCATGACTATGGCATTGAAGAATTTGGTAGGATATAATGTGAAAATCTAGAATGATCAATTGGTCAAGTTTTCATAGGTACTATAATTCACATGTACATATTTGAAATTCATCCTGCATTTAGTGAAGTAGTCAAAGATTTTAGTGGGAATCTCCACGTTTATTTAAGATCTCACTTTTGTATTTTCCAGGGACTTCTCAACCATTCATTCTTCTATTGTTCTTCCTGTTTTCATCTAAACTTTTTCCTGAGGAGATAGTCTCTTCCAGCACCATAGAAATAGTCCATATTAGTGCCTTTGTGGTACTATCTCTAAATATCTGAGACTGGGTAATATATAAAGGACAGAAATTTTATTTTCTCAGGGATTCACACGCTTTGTAAATTCAAAATCAAGTTGTCAACTGATTCAGTTGTCTGTTGAAGGTTGCTCAGTGTCTCCAACATGGCACCTTGTTGTTGAATCAGCCAGTTGAAGAAAAAACTGTCCTCAGATGGTGGAATAAAGACTATAAAGGGGTGAAGTTTCTTTGTTAAACCCATTTATGAAGCACCTAATCACATGATGGCTCTTAATGCTGTTGCAATAGAAACTAAGTTTCCCCATGAATTTTCAAACCAATGGTCTGCATGCAGATGATAATGTAATTTTAACATGTCCTGCAGTAATTTTACCTGAAGGCAGACAATCTATCTTCATACTTAATATCTTTCCACAAAAATCAGAAAAAATATAATAAATATATTCAAAACTCTCCCATTGACTTTACCCCTAAATTGCTTTTTCACAGATATTTTCAATTTCAAAAGCTCCCATCAACTCTCCCTCTTTCACACAGGCACACAACATACACACACTCTCAGACAAGTTTTCACATTCAAGATAAAAAGAACATTTTCAAATTGTTCATTCTGTAACACAAAGCACAACTTCCATTCTATCAGGAGGTCCTGCTGACATCCCTTCCCAAAATATCAGATTCTCCATTCAACTCTTACACACTCATCGCAGTGACCATAGCATCTCTGGGGCAACTGGAAAGATCTCTCATCTGAACCTCTGTGTTCGCCCTGCATGCCTTCAAATCCATTCGCTATGCTGTAGCCATGGACAGCTTGTAAACATGTGCTCCAGTTTCTCTTTCACCATTTTCTCTCTTGTTTGGGATGCTTAAGCTGCAGTGTCTCTCTGGCTGTTCCTTGGGCTCTAATATTCTGCCCAAGATATGCTCATGAGTTTCTGTCTTGTGAATAAAATTTGATGAGTAATAAATTTGAGTAAATCTTGTCGCATCATCTTTTTCTTACACATTGATTATTCCTTTTATTATCACTTTGGTTTTATCTTCAACATGGTATTATAACAGCTCAATTTTTAAACTATATTTGTTTATAGTTTATCACTCTCCCCACAAAAAGATTTTTAAAAAAACCACTGAATGTTAACCACTTGACATGTGTTTATTATGTCACTGCTATATGATCAGAATTATGAAACTACACTATTTATAGAATGAAAGATGCATATCCTTGAGGGAACTATAGTATCAGGGTAAATCCAGGCAAATACAGGACATGGGCTTCAGAGAAAGAAATGCTTCTCATTGATAGTGCTTAGAGCAGTTGACTACCCAATAGGAGGCATTTCATAAATTTTTGTCACAAGATTGAATAATATATGGTAGAGAAAGAAAAGGATCACAGATATTGGTCTCTCACAGCAACAATATAATGTGGTAAAATTTAAAACACTCCCAAGTGTTCTCAGAGAGCACACAAGGATGGCAGCAGAGTCACTGACTGTCACCAAATGACTTCCTTTGTAAGGGTCAAAAGGATCCATTAGCAGAAGACAAAAGTAAAATACATGATTTCTGGCCTCAGGCTTAACAAAGTATATCAACAAGGAAGCGTGGGAGAAATCCAAGCACAGCCCAAAGACCAGCACTCTAAGTAGCGGGTCACTTTACCACTCTCCATGAAGAAGCAAAAGCTCTACTTTACAAATGCATTTTAGATAGCCAGCAATTAGCATTTGCCATAATGAAAGGAAATTAAAATTTTGTAACTGAGTCTAAATAGATTTGTGACTATCTGGGTAAAAATTTCTTAATGGACGACTGAAATTCTACTGTTGCTGCTATGGTTTCTACTGCTGCTATTTCTGCAGGTGATCTTATTGAGTTTTCATTTCTTAGAAAAGGATTTCTCTTGTACAAAATGCCAAGAAATATGTCTCTTGTATCTGTAGTTAAATGTGTACTCTATTTGATTTGAAATACCAACAAAATTGTGTTTGTTGTCTTTGTTTGTAACAGATATTTAATATGATCCGCAGATTTTGTCACAAGAAGTATATGATGTGCTTTTTCTGTCAAAAGTTGTCCAGAGCATATACCGCAGCAATAACTCTGCCCTGGCTTCAATTAGAAATAAAACCAGTCATTAAGCATTAAAACCACTCACTTGGCTTAATTGCTGTACTTACATGATTTCTCATTAAGTTTGACTATCTAGAGACAGTTGCTGATGGAGAAGGACTTCCTCTTTATGTCTGTTCATCACCTGCTCTGAAACTAATTTAGAATTCATAGAAAAAAATGGCAGTTTTTACAGCCTGATTCCCACCCAAAATAGTTCACAAGATTGTCGAAAAAAAAAAAAAAATCTATTCCCAACAAACTTAGAAAATTGAGCATTCACATGAGTTTAGACTAGTACAAAGAATGGAGAGAAAATTTTTGATTTACTTACTCAGATGCTGTTGTGAACATATTTTTACAATTTTCTTGATCCTGATCTTTGAAAATGTGCAATTATTGATTGCCTATCAAATTTGAAAATATTCAGGTTATTTCATAACTTACTTATTACTTTATAATTTATTTCTAACATGCACTGTGGAAATTCATATTCCATTAATTTACATTGAAAAAAATCTATTCTAGAAAAAACAGATTATTCATATCCAAAACAGCATATACACATTTCTCATTTTTTCCTAATATAAATAACTAATCCTTGATAACTCTGATTTCTCCAAGGAATTCGAGTATGCTTCATGTCAGCTAAGGAACATCAAGACTTAAATGGTTATATAAGTTAATACTGGATATACAAAACCTCATTCATAGGATATACACTTCGTTGAAAACACTTGTAGATAGGAATGCCAATGCCAGTTGGCCAACTATTGAGTTGTTAAAACAATTTAGTAAATCTACCTGAGGTTTGAGATTGATTTTAAACTTCTGGTTATGTTGGAAAAAAGTAATACCTATTCAGTCCCATTCAGGCATCAGAATTATTGGAGTTGGGATGATGGTCAAATGGGACAGTGTTTGTTAAAAGAATGAGGAAAAAATATAGTTATTTTCTGAAGTATAATTCTTTGGAAAGATGGCACTACTCAAGATATCTTGAAACATTATTCTCATTTATAGATTCTATGAAATATATTTCTTCATCTTAATATTGTCTTTTTTGCCCTCAGAGGCTATGATAAAATATTTACTTCTTGTACTGAATCTTCTTAGGCTGACTTGCTTGTGATAATCACCTGGTAACTCAATTATGAAGAATGGTCTATGTATAAAAGTAAACATGGAAAAGTCTCAGAAAGAGATTGCATGCTGAAAAGAATATAATTCAGCAACCAGGAAAATATGAAATTATTTCATTTACTAGAAATTGAGTGATATCAGTGAGAGGAATATAAAGAGAAGTATGGTGAGATATAAAAAACAAACTACATAAAACTCTGTAGGGAAGCTGGTCATCAATTTCTTATAAAACTTCATAGAAAACTAAAAATTGGGGGGACTTTATTCAGTTATTGCCCCTCATGTTTCATTAGCAGTAACAAAATGAAATTCATATGTTATATCCAGAAATCCAGAACATACAACATTTAACCAAAAATTTCATTTGAAATATGCTGAAACCACGAACTTTGCATGGTAAATGTTATATAATTGAAGGAGCGATAGGAAATGTTCTGTGCAAATCTATTCTTATCTTTTGTCACTTCTTCATCTACTTTACAGCCAAGCAATTTCCTTGGAAAGACTTCAATCCACGCTAATATATACAGTTAGCAAAAGATCAAGTTTAACCCAAGTGCATATTAGCTCCAGTGTGACTAAAACAACTCTGCAGAGTGAGATGTTAACAAACAGTTATCAAAAGAAAAAATCTTGACTACATGGCCCGAGGTTACATTTCAATGATGCATGTAAACTGGGTCACAAAGTTAAAAATGATAAACTCAGCAGTTTTAGAAGTACCTGAAAAGTAGCTCATTTTTAGTTGACAATAGAATATTTCGGCTTCAGCTCGGTTTACTGTTCATGTGAAATATCTTAGATCATTCTATGAAATTAAAACTACCAAATAAGAATACAATTTATTTAAATATTATTACATGGCTGCATAAAAATTTTATAGATTTGAAATTCTTATTTTAAGGCAAATATTGGCATCCTTCTGTGTAAAAAGATAAAGCATTTGTTATATTAAAAACAACACAATTACTCCTACAGGAATGGAAATGAGGAGCATTTTCAGCCAGCTAGTCACCAGAGTTATCCAATTAACATCAGTGCTTCACAGTCTTTTTCATGCAAATTTACAATGAAACAAAAAAAGTCAGATCAGTATATGAACCTCATCATAGAAAAAAAGTCATTTCAAAGGAAATATAATCAACAACCAAAACAGAAATGACATTTCAAAGAGACAGCTTCACAAAATGTAACAGATAATGTCTTCACTTTTGGAACACAGGTCCTACACACTAATAAAAGCATGGGGAAAACTAGCTTGAATCATTAAGTAAGTACAGAATGAACATTCCTGATATAATGACTAGAACAGTTAATAGGTCTAATGCAAAGAGAATTAGGTGCAAATAGGGGAGAAACAGGTGAATGAAGTTCTAACACAAAATTTTCTAATACATATGATTGAGGATGTATATTTACATATTGTTAAGAACTCAGCTAAAGAAAATTTTAAAAAAGAAAAATATTTGGAAGGATTATAATGTTATACCCAATGAAAACAAGATCATCCAAGCCATTCATGTAAAGCCAAAAGAAGCCTTCATTTTAGCTGGCCAGTGACTACCAACCATACACCTAAAAGGGGTGTGCCTGGGGATTGCATACCAGTTCCTTCATGGCCAGCATTTAGAGGGAGGGGAGAAATTAGGGTGAGGCTGTAGAGACAGGAAGGATTAGGGTGGGCTGTGGGGTGGGGGAAGGAATTAGGGTGGGGCTGACTCTCCTTCCTGATGGTATTTGAGAATCTTTCTGGGGAGTATAACAATAAGATCCCTGACATAATCAATTTTACTGTGATTAAGAAATATTTTCTAATTTTTAAAATATCAGACATGTTATTTGTTAAAGATGTTTCTATAATATAGCAAGCGCATTTCTAAGTTCTATGAATAAGTCAAAATTTAGGCAAAAATTACTCTTCTCGTGAAACTTACATCTAACAGGAATCAGAAACTAAATAAGGTAAAATATATTGTAGTATGATAAGCCCTACACAACAAAAAAAATAATAATAATAATGCAGGCAAGAGAGATGAGTGTTCTGGTGTTCTGGGCAGAGTTCAATTTTAGACTCTGAGAGAAGGTCTCTAATATGGTGAAGCTTGAACAAAACCATGAAGAAAGAGAGGAGGACAGCCATGGAGAAAAGTGGAGATTAGGAAGAATATTTCAAGCAGAGGAGACAAAGGTGTGGAAAAGCAGCCTACCTGAAGTTTTCAGGCTATCAGTGAGACTTGGGTGGGAAGAGCAAGTAAACATGAGAACCAAAGAAAGTGTAACTGCTATGTGGAAAGGCCTGGGAAATATCTTGAACAATGGAGAGGAGCACATGTGTGATTCACTTTTTAACAATCTTTTACCATTATGGATTCTTTTTTGAAAGTCTAATAGTTGAGGAGCAGGGGTGGGGCAGGAAGATCAGTTTAGAAAACCAGGGTATTAATCTAGAGGGATGATGATGGATTTGACAGGGGTTGGAGTTTGGGATGGTGGTGAAGAAGAATAGGATTTTGAGTATATGGAAAGTACAAGAAAAGACCTGTTGATGGGATAGACGTGAGCTGAAGTTTTCCTATGCTGAGTTGAAAGAAGGAGAGACATTTTTTCATATATCTGTTGATTGCTTGTAGATCCTCTTCTGTGAAGTGTCTGCTCATTTCTTTAGCCCATTTATTGATTGGGTTATTTGTAATCTTGGGGTAAAGTTTTTTGAGCTCATTATAAATTCTGGAGATTAGTGCTCTATCTGAAGTGTGTGTGGCAAAGATTTTCTCCCAATCTGTAGGCTCTCTCTTCACATTGCTGATTGTTTCCTTTGCTGAGAAAAAGCTTTTTAGTTTGAATCTATCCCAATTATTGATTCCTTCTTTCATTTAACATCTCTAGTAATAAAAGAAATGCAAATCAAAACTACCCTAAGATACCATCTCACCCCAATTAGAATGTCTATTATCAAGAATACAAGCAATAATAGGTGTTGGCGAGGATGTGGGGAAAAAGGTACACTCACACATTGCTGGTGGGGTTGCAAATTGGTGCAGTCACTCTGGAAAGCAGTATGGAGGTTCCTTAGAAAACTTGGAATGGAACCACCATTTGACCCAGCTATCCCATTGCTTGGCCTATACCCAAAGGACTTAAAAATATTAAAGTGATGCAGCCACATCAATGTTTATAGCAGCCCAATTCACTATAGTGAGATTGTGGAACCAACCTAGATGCCCTTCAATAGATGAATGGATAAAGAAACTGTGGTATATATACACAATGGAATATTATTCAGCCATAAAGAATAATAAAATTATGACATTTGCATGTGAATGGATGGAGTTGGAGAGTATCATGTTAAGTGAGATAAGCCAAACCCCAAAAAACAAAGGCCAAATGATTTCTCTGATAAGTCACTGATGACATGTAAGGGGGGGGGTGGTAGGGGAAGAATGGAGGAAGGATGGATTATATAGAGAAAAGTAAGGGGAAGGAGGTGGGGAACGAAAGGTAATAGAATGTGACAAACATTATTATACTATATATATGTATGAATAAGCAAAATGGTATGATTCTACTTTGTATACAACCAGAAATACGACAGTTGTACTCTATTTGTGTACATTGAACCAAAAAATAAAAAATAAAACAAAAAAAAGGAAAGAAGGAGAGACATTATTTACATGGAAAAAAAAAAACAGAGAAACAGCTTTGAATGTATCTGGAACAGAGAAAAGCATCAAAAATTGACTTCTCATGCATTTTGTTGAGCACTCTCCTCACAATAGGCTCACAGTCCAGCTATATCTGATATTTTTGTGCAAGATATTTGGTAGGGCTCATACTAATATTTTTTAACAGGTGATATCATTTTTATACCTTTGTTTTATTTATTTATTTTTATGTGTTGCTGAGGATTGACCCCAATGCCTCACCCATGCTAGGTAAGCACTCTACCACTGAGTCACAACCCCAGCCTCCATACTAATATTCTTTTAATGAATGTTCTAAAGCAGCTCTATGTTACAAAAATGAAACAATTGCTTAACAAAAAGGTGACTATATCATGATAAGAGAATCCTATAGCATTTTCACTTATGCTTTGGAAACTGACATCTTCCCCAGTTCATGGCAGCCTAGAAGACTACAGCCCACATCCCCAGAGTGGATCCTGATTCCAACTAAGGCAGACATGGGCTTTCCTGTTCTGATCTGCCAGGTGGATCCCTGAAGAACTACATCATGGGCATACCCTTATTCATTTAATGTTTTTCAGATTTGGCACTCCTGAGAAAATTAATGACAGGGTGTAGTAACAGGAGTCAGAAATTAAATAAGGTAAAATATGAAAAGTCCTAGGCAAAAAAAAAAAATATATATATATATTATATAATTTATATATATATATATAATGCAACAAGAGAAACGAGTGTCCTGGAGCAGGCTCAATGTTAGGCTTTAGGAGAAGGCCTCTGTACTATGGTTAGACTTGAATCATATTACATATTACATTAATTGGAGATTATTCCTCAAACACAAGAAAGGCAAATAAAGTAATGTTTCTGTCAACGAACTAACATTTATTGAAACCTATCATCTATTTGCTACACAGCAGTTTCATTTCTGTCACAAATTATACGTTTTTGTATGTGATGTCCTGATTCTGGATTTTTTTTAATAAAATTGCCGATCTTTATTTCTACACCATTCTATCTTAATACCTGGAGTGTTGGCCTTAAAGGTAGCTTCTAGATTGCTTTTTTACCCTAATTATTTTGAAATTTTTTTTTATTTTTAAAACTTTTCATAGATTTTACTTGCACGATAGAACATCTGATAGACCAAATATTGATACAAAATTTTAAATGCTGGTTAAATACTCAAACAAGTGTTAACTCTATGTTTTCTGTATTTTTTAGTATATATATGATAATTTTCAAAACAAATACATGAAAAATTTTGATGATTACAATAAATGTAAAAATTAATTTGAAAATAATTATAAAATCCAAACTATTGAATCATAAAATAACAAATATACCTCCACTTATATAGGTTTATATTTATCTGTCTATGCAGATGTAACAGATATAAGATAAAAATAAATTTTCTATGTTGTCCTTATATTTAACTGCCTTAATATATTGATTTATTTATTCTAATGACTTGTGGTTTCTGAATTAAATTTTTACACATAATAGTCTTATTTACTTTTTATTTCTCATTTCTTTGTCTTACCTTATAGTATAGGATACTTCCTGCAGGACATTAATTCTAAATATCTATCTAATTCCCAAACTCAAGATTTGGAAGGTTTCAATATTCTACCACAGAATAATATACTTTTTGTGGATTTAAAAATATAAATCACTTACCAAACTAAGGAAGTTCCTATCTTTTCACAGGTTGCTATGTTTTTGTCATTACCAAGCAAAAAATCTGTTCTAAAATACATTTTCATGTATCCATGGAGAACAGTATTTGCATTCCTTGTCTTCCTGATGCTCTGATTTACTCATTTTATTTTAATTAGTTCCTTCATTGAAAGTTGCATTTTGACTACAGCAAAAATGAAGGAGTAGGAAACTCCAAGAGACCAACCTTTCATTGAAATACCAAGTACTGGATAAAACAGTCAGAATCAATGCTTAAAATAGTCCAAAATAGCTACTGAAATGCTTAAAATAGTCCAAATTTACAGCAATACAGCAGGTGTTTATTTAACAATAAGTTGATTGAAAGATGGTAGGAATACTTTGTACCACTTTAACTAACCCTTGCCTGGCTCCCATCTTTCCTTGCTCAGTGGCCCTCTAGAGGGATACAATCTAGGATCCCAGAGTGAGTCCTGATTTAAAGAGGAAACAGAGATCTTTATTTCAGAGACTTTTTTGTTTTCTATTTGAACCTGTCTGGTGAATCCTTAAACAACAAACTTAATGAACTTTAAGGATAATCAAATACCCATGCTATAATCACAATACCCAAAAATGAAGAGGAAAATTTGACACCATGATAGAAGTTTTTTGTCTCATATGATGGATGCTCAGTAATGTTAATATTTGATTTCTTTTCAGAAACCACAGAGGGCAGGAGACAGTGAGATTGAATATTTAAAGTGTTAAAACAATCGATCAACACAGAATTCTATAACCAGCAAAACCATCCTTCAAAAAATGAAGTAGAAATTAAGATATTGATAGACAAGCAAAAGTTGAGTGCATTCATTACTACATGAATAGTTTGAAACTGTTGAAGAAATGTCAAACAAAATCTTGGTGAAAAGATCGAGTACTAAATAGAAACTTGGTTCCTGACAATGAAATAATGAAAGACAACTACATACCTATATAAGAAGGTTAGTGTTATTATATTTTTTATTTGTAACTCATCTTTTTCCATGTTTCCTATATTAACTAAAAGATAAATACATAAAACAGTATTTATAAATCTTTGTTAGTAGATATCCAGTATAGGAATGGACTTTCAACAATAGCAACATAAAGAGACACAGCAGAGTGAATAGGAGGAGAATTGTGAATGTTACTGAAGATAAATTGGTTTCATTTCAAACTCGTTTGTTATATATTTAAAATGTTATTTGGAATTTCCAAGGTAATCATTAATAAAATATTGTGGGGCTGGGATGCTACTCAATGGTAGAATATTTGGCTAGTATCTGTGAGACCCAGGGTTTGATCCTCAGCACTCAGCACCTTAAAAAAAATGAAAGGAAAAATAATGATATGCAAAAACTAAATTGGAAGGGAATCAAAGCTGTATACTAGGAAGAGTCAATAAAACACAAAAGAAAATAGTAATGGAGGAATTCAGGAATGTCAAGATATTATACAAAGAAGACAAGCAGCAAAATGATTGAAAGTTTTCCTTTTCAGCAATTACTTTAAATGCAGTTGGATTTAACTCTCCAATTAAAAGGTAGAGTTTGTCTGAATGAATTTAAATAATAACATGATTCACCTATATTTTGCCATAAAGAGACTGTTTATATACAAAGACAAAAATAATTGAAAGAGAAAAGTTGAAAAAAAAGATATTCAATGCAAATAGCAATTAAAAGAAAACATGGGTGGTTATTATAATATCAGAAAAATATAATTTGCATCACAGTTGTTTTGACAGAAGGAAAGGATTTATACAATACGAGTTACTCTCAAAGGAAGATATAGCGATCATAAATGTGCACACCTAACAATAGAGCTTTAAAATCTGAAATAAAAGTAAGTAGGAACAGACAATGGTTCATTAATAGTTGGAGATTTTAATACTTTAAATTCAGTAATAGAACAACTACACCTAATAGTCATTTCAACAACACCAGCCAACATCAATAGAATGCATGTACCTCTTACATGTAAAGAGAATATATGTTAGGAAAGAACATATGTTGGGACACACACACAGACATACAATCTTAATAAATGTATAAAATTCAATAAATGTAAGAAAAACTACAATCACACAAAGTATCCTCTCTGACCTGAATGGAATGAAATTAGAAATCAATAGCAAGAGGAAAATAGGAAAATTCACGAATAGGTACAAATAAAAAAAACCATTCTTTTAAACAACCAAAGACTCCAAAATAAGAAAAATTAGAAAATACTTTAGGATGAATATAACTGAAAATACAGCATACAAAACTTACGGGATACTAAGAAAGCAAGGCTAAAGGGGAAAGTTCCTGTGTTAAATAAGATCTCAAATCAATGAACTAATTTTATGCCTTATGGAAATATAAAAGGGCAAACTAAACCCAGAAGCCAACAAAAGGCAGATAATAATAAAGATTAGAGTAGAGAGAAAGAAACAATAGAGAAAAGCTAGTCAACCAAATTTGGTGTTTTAAAAACATCAACACAATTGACGAAGCTTTATCAAGACTGACAAAGGAAAAACAAGAATACTCAAATTACTAAGATGAAAAAAAAAGAAAAATGAGCCATTAGTACAAACCTTACAGAAATATAAAGTATTATAAGGAAATAATATGAAAATTGTATGGAAACATATTAGTGTAGATCAAATAAACAAATTCCTAGAAAAGCACAAACTATTAAAACTGACTCAAGAAGAAGTAAAATATCTGAGCACAGCTACATTCAGATATTAGAAAAGTCTGTCTCTGAATAAAAAAAAGAATATATTACTTAAAATATCTAGTGAAAAGTGAGGGAATATAATTATATATACTCATTCTCTTGATTAGTAAACATGAATTAAATTTGGAAAGCTTTTTCTCCATATGTTGAGGTCCCTGATTTGGGTGAACAGCTTTCTCTTTTGCTCTTGGAGAAAGAGCAGAATGACATTGCACTAAAACCACTTTGTCAAAACTTTTCAATGATGATTCAATATATGCATGTCTCTGATTAGCTGCTTCCTTGTTCAGCTACTGGGATGCATGCTGCTTCCTTCTTTCTGTTTGGTGCTTGGGACTGAGTACAATGGACAATCTATAATTCATTTGGGATTACAGACAACAAAGAGTATCTCTATGCCACAGAAGTAAGAGATAGGGTCTTTAGGAAATGATTAGGCCATGTGGACTCCGACCTTATGGTTGGGAATACTGAATTTATGTAAAGGGGCTGGGTGACCTTCAGCCCCCTTTGGTCCATCATGCTGCCTACTATGTGAAGAGAAAATTTGTACCCTATGGAGAATATAGCAACAAGGAAACATCTTGAAACTAACCTTGCACAAATACATCAAACACTGCCATGGACTTGATCTTGGACATCTAGCCTCCAGAACTGTGAGAAATAATGATTTGTTCTTTCTAAATTAACCAGTCTGAAGTATTTTGTTATGGGTACCAATGGATTAAGACACTCTGTTTCTTTCCTACTTCTCAACTCCTGTACCTTCTCAGTGCCATGGAACTTTGAGGATGACACTATTCTTTCTACTCACATCCCTGCCGTTTTGCTATCTGATACATCAGTGCTTTGGGAGGATTGTGAATAAATGGACGTGTGACTTCCGTGAATTTAATTAAAGTGATTCATCTCCATTAATTAATTTATTTATGTATTCTTTACCATCCTGTTCAAAGTAAAATATACAGAATTCATGCATCTACTTGTATACAAAAAAATAACTGTTACAAGTGATTTAACACCTACCTGTGTGCCATCTTTCCTATCATCATATTTAGCCAAAATACTCATGTAGTTTAGTAATTATTCCCAATAAAGTGCATGGAAAACTAAACATGACACATAAGCATTTCCAGAAAAGTTGAAGGAATATTTTAAAATTTATTTTATAATAGCATATAGCTTAATAAAATAAATAGTTTTCAGTGCCCAAAATGTATTAATACAGGTCTCTCTTCTTTACCTGATAATATCACCTATTACTCTGCACATACTGGATGATGAAAAATGATCATACAAATGAATAAATATGTGAGATATGTGATATATATATATGTATGTGTGTGTGTGTGTGTGTGTGTGTGTGTGTGTGATAATGGATATATGTGAGAACCCTCTAACAGAATCTTTTTCAATTGACTAGCCCTTCTATTCTATTTTGTCATGGTGGAGAAATGTCCTGAGTGCTCTTTTAAATTCTACCTTCTTGCAAATTGAGAAAAACTTGAAACATACTTCTCAAAGTATTGTTCCCTCAACACTTTTTCTATAGAATAAACAGTTTGGAAATTTCTCGGTTAATCACCACCTCCTTTGCCATTAATGTGCCAGTCCTCCATTAGGCATGGATTGCTTTTGTACCATTCTATTGGGCTTTCAGTGGACCATTCGAAATTTTTTTTCTTTTATTTGACTAACAATCAGAAATTTATAAAAATTTGGGGAAGTTTGGCAGAAATTTTTTAATCATAATTTATATGCAATTATTTTTAATTAGGTAGTTGTAGCTAGTCATCTAATTTAATAGTTCTTCCAGGATCCAATGAGAGAGACTGCTGATAATTCTTGGGAAAGTACACATATGGATCAAACACCATGAATTGAAAATATATACTTGGAAATAATAATAAATTATTTTATGTTTTAGTAATTGTTTAAAATTTACATGAAAACTATAAACTACAAAACATGTAAATATCTAACTTATCATTAGATATTCTGCATAAATATAAAAGGAAAGAGATTCATTTGAAATGAAAAAAAAATTCAAATAATCAGCCAAAGGTCTAGTGGAATAATTAGCTATTTGCTAGCTCACAGTTTGCCAGGAAAATTGTGCACATTTTCTTTCTTGATCCAATAGACTCTTTACTTTTTAAAGTACTTGAGTTATTTTATAAAAAATAATTGTAGAACTAACAGAAAAATAGTAGTGAAAATTAAAAATTTTTGTAAGAAAATGGAGGAAGCCTCCTTATGTCAATTACTTTCAAGAAAGTATCATAAAGATGAACTAACAATTTTGGGTCTCTAACAAAACAAAAACATTTTTATTTTCAATTTCCTTGAATAAAAGCTAAATGGTGTTTGGAAAGGGGGTCCCATTCTTCTAATCTTTAATAAAAATTCCACCTTAACTCTTTTGAACTGCTACTTTTAGAATATGACATACTTGTGAAGTGCTGGTACTATATTTATAGTACTTTAGAATGTACAGTTTTCTGTCAGTTACTTTTGTCTGACTCTTATGATATGGAAATATTCTTGCATATTTTCATTTACATCTCAAGCACAGTATTTGACTTAGGCATGTTAACTAAATCTTAGAAGAAAATACATGAAGTGAACAAGAAAGTGAAAGAAAGAGAAAGGAAAACAAGAAAGGAGAATTTTCTTTTTGATTAAGCAATGGCCTTCAAAAATACAGGATTTTTGATATAGAAAAAATCAAAACACCCATTTTACAGAAGAAGAAAATTGTGTCAAAGATGCTAGTATTTTCTATAGGTCCTATATTAACTTCCTTTTATTGTTGTAACAAATCACTACAATCTGTGTGCTTTGAAACAACACTGATTTATTATCTGAATATTCTTGTTTTGCTGTCATCAGGCTCATATTTAATTTTAACTACATAAGGGTACACAGTAAACATTTAATAAGGATCTTTTAAATGAAGCAGAAATATAATGCTAAGTGAAAAAAGCCAATCGCAAAAAAAACAAAAGGCCGAATGTTTTCTCTGATTTGTGGATGCTAACCCAAAACAAGGGAGGTGGAAATAATAGAAATCCACTGGATTAGACCAAGGGAACAGAAGAGAAGGAAGCAGGAAGGGTAATAGAAAGGACAGTAGAATTAATGGAACATGACTTTCTTAACCTTGTATTTGAACACAGGACCAGGGTAACTGACGACTCTTTAGATCAGCAGTCCTAACTGGATTATAATGGACTAAAACCAAGCTGTTGACAGTGTTGTAATTGGTTTGCTAATT
>JAJEJO010004183.1:215959-227686 GCA_020662805.1 Glaucomys volans
TCTGTTCTCCAGAGGTTCTTAGGTCATGATCTCCTTCCACCTGTTTTTTTTTTTTTTTTTTTTTTTTTTTTTTCCTCCCCCTGGTTGGGAACTTGCAGTTATAACTACTTTAAGTCCACGTTCAAATTAGACTTCAGTGCTTCATAGGCAATGCATGTACATTATAACAGAGTTTTCCTAGTTCCTCCCTCCAGCCCATTGTAATAGTGCCATTTTTCATTTCAGTTGCCTATAATCATCAAATATAGTATTTTGATATAAATTGTTGAACAAAACGTTATCTTTTAGATCAATTAATAAATTAAATAGAAGGTGTGATGTTATCCTTATTTCTTCTCTGCTACTCTTCTTCTATTTATGGAGAACCAGGCTCCTGACCAATATCTTTCATTTTTCTGTGAAAAACTTCTTCAAACATTTTTTTCATGGTAGATCTATTGGCAACAAATACTCTAAATGTCACTTACTAGAAAAAGTCTTTATTTTTGCCTCATTTTGAAGGATAATTTTGTTGAAAACAGAAGTCTAGGTGGGTAGGTTTTGTTAGTGTTGTTGTTTGTTTTTAACATATTATATCATGTTTTCATGATTTCTAAAATAAGTCCAATTTAATTCTGATCCTTTTTCTTCTGCAGTTAAATGGGATTTTTTTCTACTCACTCTAGCTTCTTTGAAGATTTAGTTTTTGCCTTTGGTTTTCCGCAGTTTGACAACATGTCTAGGAATAGTCTGTGTGATGTTATATACATACACACATGCACACATACTGCTTGCTATTCTTTGATGTTCCTGAAACCATAGTTTGGTGTCTCATTCATTTTAGAACATTCTCAACCAGTGCTCATTCAAGTATTCTTTCTGTTCCTTCTCCCTTCATTTGGTACTCCCATCACATATACCACATGGTTTGTAACTGTACCGCAGTTATCAGATATTTCCTTCATTCTTTTCATTCTTTTTTATATTTCTTTTCAGTTTACAAAATGTCTATTGACAGATCTTCCATCTCATTGATTCTGTCTTCAGTCACTTCTTGTATACTGATGAGCCAATCGAGGACATTCTTCACTTTCGTTGCAGTGCTTTTGATTTTTACCATTTAGAAAATTCTTTCTTAGTTTTTTCATCTCTCTGCTTACATCATCCATTGGTTCTTGTAAGTCGCTCAGCTTTCTATAGGAGGGCCTGGAATATTAATCATAGTTATGTTGAATTCCCATCAGAGAATTTTAAAACCTCGGCTATATCTGGGTCTGGATTCTGATGTTTATTCAGTCACTTCAATCTGTGTCTTTGCTTGCTTTGTTTGTCTTTTAGCATGCTTTGCAATATTTTATGGAAAGCAGGAATAATCGTGTGTCAGGTAGAATACACTAAAGTAAACAAGCTTTTGGCATGTTTTATATTCATATGGTGAAAAGTTAAGCAGTTTAATATTTGCTATAACTGTAGGTATTAGAGGCTACATTTCCTCTATAATACTTGTTTTTGTTGCCCTATTATTTTTTAAATAGGGCCTGCGCCTTGCAGGTCTTTTGGTTGCTTTCCACTGATACAGGAATTTGCCTGATGTGATGGTATCAGAATTTCAAGTGTCCCCATTGAATTTCAGTGATTCTTCATGTAGAAGTAAAATTGCAATAAAAAAATCTAATATTATTTTTAAAAAGAAGTTACGTTTGCAAAGCAAATTCCTTCAAATGTAGTATCAGCATAACTGAATCACAGCATGACAAAAAGAAATCCTGAAAATTTGAAAGGTTTAATTTGACTAAATTGCTAATAATTTTGAAAGAATTTAAATATCAGACATAAGGCCCAAGTCAGGGTCAACTGGATATTCACCAGATATTTTAAAAATCTGTGTAGTGAAAGTTTGTATTTGAATACATTTTGATTCTCAAAATGTTCCAACTACAAAATTACTATCCTGACTGACATTAATTAGAATCTTTGGCTGTCTCTACAGAAAGACCAAGAATGCATGTACTAACAATGCCACTATATTAATTGCATACAGTGATGGACATGCAGGGCCAAATATTAAAAGGGTATCACTGCTTCTTCTATGAAAGAAGGTTTGAGCTATTAGTTTCAAATACTGAATGAACTACCAATCCTGTTTGAAAAGAAGAAATGACATTAGTGGGAATGCTTCCAGAGGTCAGAGAGGTAAAGAGTTGACAATGGCTAAATCACATGACAATGGCCACACAGATCAAGAGGTCTTCTCTAGTGCTTCTAGTTAGTATTCTAATGTAATTCTGTAAAAGGACTATATGCTTCTGTAGATTTATAGAGGTTACAGAATCTATTAATTTGAAGAAAAAATTTAATTACAATGTCCATATTTCAGCAAGAAGCCCTGAACTCAAGGTATCAGAATGTCCCAGGCTATTTTAGATTTTTTTAATATAAAACAAAACAAAACTTAAATATGACTCATAGTTACATAACAATTTTTATTTTGAGATATCATTGTTTTTGTGCAGTAGAAAAAGCAGATATTGTACTTGTAAAAGTTTTTATTGATAATGAGATAAAACATTGTTTTTCTACAGATAATTGCATGGAAATGGAATAAAACAAGAAATACACACTACACATTTAAAAGCTGAACAGTAATTTAATATATCCTAGATCAGGCTGGAGATGTAGCTCAGAGGTATTACACTTGTCTAGCATGGAGAAAGCTATGAGTGATCCTGGAAAGGAGAGGAAAGATTAAAAAACAAGCTTAGATAAATCATAAAACATAAAATATTATAACATATTGTCTTAAGATAAAAATGAAAGATTTAAATGGATTTTCCAATGTATTTTCACAAGGAAATACTATGGTTGATATGTTTTCTTTTAATATATTCCATTCTTATTTTTATGTTTTTATAGTATATGTATTTTAAATACATATCCTGTTAAGAACTATTTAAAGATATTAACAATCTCTGTATAAATCTTTACCTAGCATAACTTCTATGCAAACAATAGTACCATTTTTTGACAGAATCCCTTTCACAGTATGTACAATTGCCTAAAGATGACCTTACATATGACTAAAATGATGCAAAGGAAGTGACCTATTACCTTTTAGGACTTTGAGAACAGCTCCAGTGATGGACAGGGAGCTATTAGTTGGGATTTACCAAGTAGTCACTCTACCTAGTTCAGTCTCTTGTTCTTCATCTTGATTGTTACATGATCAATAGACACTGAAGAGTTTAGATTTTAGCTTCCCCCAGAGAAGCCTCCATTTCTCCAGTTGTGTTATGTACCCCAAGAACTTGCCATTCTGTCTTTCTCTGTATCCACTCATTTAAGCCATCATCACTTCTCAGATCTTCTCACAATTATGTAAGACTCAGTTATTCTGTAAATTTTCATAAAATTCAGTATGACTGTTTCATAAAACTTTCATAAAGTTTCATAAAATTCAGTTGGGACTATTTTTCTCTGACCAAATTCATATGATTATGGATAATGTGGGTACTAATAATCCTACCTGACTGGCTTCATAAACTATAGATTGGAAAAATTTTCTTAGTGTGTATACTCTCTCCTCCTGAGACATGTTAAGAGGCAAATCTGCTTATCGATCCAGAAACTCAGCATGCCTCTTCAAGAAAACTTTGCTCCTTACCATGTCCAAGTAATGATCTTTCTCCAAGTTCTCCAGCAATTTGCCTAATTACCATCTATGCACATGCAGGGTGTCTACATCAAGCATCATTACATTTAGGGGATTTATTTTACAGCAAAAGAAGGACATAGAGGAACTTAAGGATATAGAATTTCCTGTTCTTCACCTCTGGTCTTAACAGACTGGTTACATTCCAACTACTATTATTAACCTGAAGAAAAAGAAGGCACTAGAGGTTACCTTGTAGGATTGTGGTAATACCCTTCAGGGTGCAGCATGTGCTTTACCATAGTGACCAGTGCATGGTGCTTTCATGTGTAACTCACATTCATGCATGTAAGAGTCAAAAGTGGGGTGCAAAGAGGGAATACTCTTATTAGCCTTCATAGTTGCTTGCAGAACACTTGCTGCCATCTAACAATGTTGACTCTGCTGCCAGAGATACTATTTTCCATTGAAGGAAGGATTCTCCCAAGGGACACAAAAGTGTTTATTCAAAAATAGTTTCTATTAAATTGGTAGTTGAGACTGCCACCCAGCCATAATGTGACACTATCCCACAGGCAAAGAAAGTGCTTAGTATACTGTTTGTAGTGATTTATTCTGACTCTCCAGAGGAATTTGTATTTTTATTTTATAATGAGGAAGTACTGAGAGTGTCTGGAATTCAGGATACCCTCTAGGTCCTTTCTTAGAGATTATATGTCCAAAACTAAATATTAAAGAAAATCTCTAACAACTTGGTAAAAGGAAGACTACTAACTACAGAGATGCCATAGGAATAAGGATTAGTTTAGTCACTGCTTTACCAAGGAATCATGACTAGCTGAAATGGTTTCTAATATCAAAGAGAATATGGAATTTGAAATATTGGAAGACACAAACATGCATATATATTGTATATAGCTATATGATCAGTTGTTTATTTGGTAATGTTACTAATTAAGAATATTTATTCATTGATTTAAGGACTATCTTTTTTTCTTTTTCTTTTACATTCTCATCCTTTGTAGTTAACATAAGATACAAAAATACAATTATAAGATACAGTCAACCTTATATGTCAGTATTTAATTTATGGGGTATGAAAAGGACAGTGATAGTTAAATAGAAGAGGACTGTGCCTTACCAAATCACAGACAGTATTTGCATATCTTCTTTTATGCAAAAAGGGTTAGTGAGTCACAATTGTTGCCTCATATTGTGCAGAAGTGAGTAAATGCTGTTTTCTGAATTTGGAAATGCATATAGTTGCAATAGTATCATGGATGCCAAAATGTGCTATTGTCACCTTGGTTAAGCTGGGTACTGTTTTATGAAAACGTTATATCTTATGTGGCTCTGGGTTAGTATTGGCCCATAGAGAAATCATATTTTCATAACAGGGGATGGATGTACATTATTTCTCATATTTCCCTGCAAGCTCCCCCTTCTCCCTGTGCCCAGTCATTCTGAGAACTGATTTTTTTATGTGTATTCTGTCTTCTACTCCTTTTCCAGACTTTCACTTCACCAGCTTCCTAAAAGTGGTTCAATTATACTTCTTTTTATTTATTTATTTATTTGTTTATTTATTTTTATTTTTACAGACTTCATTTTCATTCTTTTTAAGAAACACTCCAAGTGGAGACAAACTCAATAATTCTCCTCCCAACCATCATGCCTTCATGTATTTCCCTACCCTTGAGTGAGAGTAGAATCTGTGAGTTGCTTCTAACCAGTAAAGTACTGGTAAATGGTAAATTTTATGTGATATCACTCCTTTCATTATGTTACATTACATAAGACTCTCTCTCAGCAGGCTGTAGAGAGATTTCATTCTGCTGGTCTTGAAGAGGTAATATATTATGACACGAACTGCCTAAGGAGAGGACTACTTGGAAGCAAATTGTGTGCAGCCTCTAAGAGAGCAGGGCCTCATTCTTATAGCTGCAATGGACTGAATTCTGTCAGCAACCACATGAGCTTGGAAGGGATCTCAAGTATTGAAAAGGAAACTGGAATACCGATTTGTTCAGCCCTGAAATAAAGTAAGCCATGTCTAGACTTTGGTCTCAAACAAATTGTGAAAAAATGCACGTAGTGTTCTAAACTGATTTCCTTTTGGCATTTATTATGCAGTAATAGAAAACTGATAGTTCCACGTTTTCTAAGGAATATGCTTTCCAGAGTGGTTGTGCTAGTTTGCAGTCCTACCAGCAACCTGTGAGTGAATATTTTTCCCCATATCCTCACCAACACTTAATATTACTTGTACTCATGCTAATTGACATTCTGACTGTAGTGATATGTAATCTCAGTTTAGTTTTAATTTGCATTTCTCTAATTTCTAATGACACTGGACATTTTTTCACATTTTTTTGACCATTTGTACTTCTACTTCTGTTAAGTGCCTGCTTAGTTCCTTTGTCCATTTATTAATTGTTTTATTTTCTTTTTATTTTTGAGTTTATATCCTGCAGATTAATGCTCTATCTGATGTGCAGGTAGTCAAGATTTTCTCCCACTCTCTTGACTCTCCTCATGTTTTTTATTGTTTCCTTTGCTGTGAAGAGCAATTTTGATAAAATCCCATTTATTGACTATTGATTTTACTTCTTGTGCTGTAGGAGTCTTATTTAGGAAGTCTCTTACTGAATCAGTATGATAGAGTGTTGAGCCTACTTTTTCTTCTATAGTCTCTAGTCCAATGTCATTTCACCCAGTTATCTCACTCCTTGGTTATCCCCAAAGGACTTAAAATCAGCATACTACATGATGTAGTCACATCAATGTTTATGGCAGCTTAATTCACAATAGCCAAACTTTGGAACCAATCTAGGTGCCCTTCAACAGATGAGTGGATAAAGAAAATGGTGGTACATATAAGCTATGGAATATTACTCAGCTATAAGGAAGAATGAAATTATTGCCTTTGCTAGTAAATGAATGGAAGTGGAGAATATCATGCTAAGTGAAACAAGCCAGTCCCCAAAACCCAGAGATTGACTGTTTTCTCTGATTTGTAGATGCTAACTCATAACAAGGTAGGGTAGGGAGAAGAAGTTTAGAAGCTCATTGGATAAGACAAAGGGGAATGAAGGGAAGGGAAGGGGGGTGGGAATAGGAAAGACAGTAGAATGAATCAGACATAACTTTCCTATGCTCATATATGAGTACACAACCAGTATAATTCCACATCATATTCAATCAAAAGAATGGGATCAAAATTGTTATGGGTTGCACCCTATGTATTTATAATATGTCAAAATATAGCACACTGTCATGTATATCTAAAAAAATTAAAAAATGAAAAAAAAATAAAACCTCAACTAATATTTTAAAAAAGAAAACTGATTGACCCTATAATTCTCACAGTGGTTCTCCTGGACTGACTGAAATCTAATTCATTTGAAATTTATAGCAGATATCACAGCTACGGTTTTCAACGTGGTTCATCCTTGTTTTCCCAGTAACCTGGAACTTTGACGAAGGAGTTTGCATTTCTAGTACCAGTATGCACAAGTATAAAAGGCACTGTTGTAGTCGGTTTTTTCACTGCTGTGACTAAATGACCCCACCAGCCTAACTGTATAGGAGGAAGTTTATTTGAGGCCTGACGGTTACAGAGGCCTCAGTCCCTAGAAGGCTGGCTCCATTCCTCTGTGGGGCTTGAGGTGAGGTTGAATATCTGGGGGGAAAAGGGTGATAGAGGGAAGAAGCTCACATCATGGTGATTAGGAAGCAGAGAGAGACTCCACTCTCCAGATACAAAATATATACTCCAGAGCCATGCCCCCCAATTAACCACTTTCTCCAGCTACATCCCACCTGCCTCCAATTACCAGTTAATCCCATCAGGAATTAATTCACTGATTATGTTAGACTCTCGTGACACAATCATTTCTCCTCTGAACCTTCTTGCTTTGTCTCACACATGAGCTTTTGAGGGTACCTCATATCTAAACAATAACAGGCACCAAAAGAATAGTTGTGGAATGATGATAATTAACTAATCAAGTTAATGAATCCATGAACAAATTATGATTCCATGTCAGATTTTGTTTAGAAAATGAGAATAAGCCATAGTAGTTAAAATTGTCCTTATTCTAAGGTAAGAGAGTGAACTGACAGAATACCTAAAAACTTCCTCAGTTGCTTTGGTGCAAGTTTAATAACATTCATTTTAATTCTCCCTTGAAAGAATCATTGTGTTATGCACTTTGACATCAGAATCATGTGAGATGCTCTTTGAACAAATGCAGATTTATGGACCTCAACTCGTTGGTAATGATTTAGAATGTCATAGTGTAGAACATCAGAATATGTGTCTTCAATAAATTCCTCAATGATTTTTTTAAATGTATTTACTTTTTATTCTAATTAGTTGTACACTATGGTAGAATGCATTGATACATTTTGATAGACACATAAATGGAGTGTAATTTCTCACTCTTCTGATTGTATGTGTTGTAGGATCACATTGGTCATGCAGTCATATGTGTACAGGAGGTAATAATGTCTGTTCACTGTACTATCATTCTGGCCTCTATACCCCTTCCCCTCCCTTCATGCCCCTCTACCTAATATAAAGTAACTCCATTCTTCCTTATTATCCCCTCTCTTATTGTGAATTAGTGATTTTCACTGACATAAATGCTTAGCAACTCTTTATGTAATACCATATTTCTGTCTTTAACATAAAGGATGTGTATCACTATGCAGATTGGTAAATAAAAATTACCTACAATTGGGTGATAACAGTAAGTTCATTTATTGCTGTTTAAAGTCAAAAGGCAATTTAATTTTAAAAAAAGACTGTCAGAGTAATGGATATATGCCATCAATTGATAGGATCATCTAACTATTGTCTGGAAAGGTAATTTCAGAATTTAATTTTATGCAGTGTGTTAAAAATAATGCTCTCACCTAACTTGCCTTTAAGAAATATTAAATACACAACTCTTTAACTTAACTGTGAACATAGTGTCAGATTGTTAGTATTTTTCCATAATTTTATAAAAGAAATTTTAATTCTATTTTGTTAATTAGATCTCAGGCTTGTAAAACGAGTTTTAATATTTCTTTCTTGGTCCTTGTTGAAAGGATGATATTCTGTTAGGGTTCATTAGTATAATGCTATAGTATGTGATTTGGGAATTTATTCACTCAAACATAATAGTAATTACTGAAAAATCAGTAATCAAATTCTTAATCAGCATTATTATATTAAAATCAATGATGTATTTTAATAGCAAATATTCTAATGAACTTTTAGTAAGAAATATATTTACATTGTAATTACTATTGAACAACTGTTAGGACTTTTTAGAAAGTAGCAATAATTTTAAGTTGTTGGCATGATTATGATTATTGATCTTTAATAAAATAATAATTACTTAAACTTTAAATATTAAGCACCAAAGTGCCTTTGCATGAATATATATTTACAACCTTAAAGTCATAATGTTATTACTATAATTTTCTCCCACAGGAAACAAAACTAAGGACCCCTCAATGTGATTTGCAGAATGAAAGGAAATGAGTAGACTCTTCATGAAAATGTTGTTGGTTTAAAAATTCTGTATTAAATACAACTTTATAACTGAAAATACTAAAAGCTCTGATAATTGCATTTTTTGTGCATGTGCAAATTAACTTTTAAACAATCTATTGAATGTATTTAGAGAAGTATTCATTAATTACGTTTCCATTCCTAGTATTTTCTGGTATGCAAACAAAGACTCAATTGTTAAATTGTGAAATTAGGAAGCATAACACATGTTGAAAAAATGGAAGATTCAGAGAGTTAATAGGTTGTCAACCTATTCAATCAAGTAACATGGTGTTAACATGAAAATATACTTTTTTGTCAATGTGTCACTAAAATTCAGGTGTTTTTAGGAAGCTGTTAAAAACACATCAATAAAACATTAGAGGCAAAATGACATTTTTACCAACATGAAAACTGATTTAGACACTCCAATATGTGTTAATGGAAATCAATTTATTCCAAATAGATCTCTCAGAAGTATACTTCAATCAATCTTTTTCCTGTTTATAATATTACAAGTATTTTGGTTGTTAACACTTTCTGCAACATTCTTTTTTTCCTTCCCTTCTTTGTATGATAGTTGTTAACAGTCAATAGGCTGGAAGAGTGAGAAGACATTGAACCCACATAATATATAAAAGCAAGAACAGAAATTTAATTTTGATTAAATTTACTAGCTGTGTTTACTAAATATATTACTTTTTAAAATGTTAAAATGGTTGGAAATTTTAGGAAAGGTGTTAGGAAGACAAGTATATTGCAGTACTGACAAGTTAAAGAAATACTAGGAAGTACTGAAGAAGAGTCCTGGGAAGACTCAAAAACCACACCTCCTGGGCATTGGGTTTGAGATATTAGGGACTGGACCTTTAACTTGTTGTTAATGTTGAATACTTTCCATGAATGAGACCTTAAAAATTGCACAAGTTTGGGGATTCAGATATTGTATGCCTTCCTAGCTACCAAAAGCAGGCCCTTTTCATTGCTTTGTGTGTATGTCTGTTTATGTATATGTAGCTATGTACACATGTATGTACCTGTGTGTATGCATATATGTGTGTATGAATACAGGTCTATGTGAAGATGCTGCTAAACTGATGTTTTTATATTTATATGCGTATACATTCTCCCCATTGCAGGTAAGAATTTTATTTGACCTATTTTGAATAACTTGCCTATCCCAAGATCAGATAACATGACCAGACTTGGAGTAGGAAGAGAGAGCTTTCTAAATTCTAGAGGACAAATGCTCACAGATGTTTGTAAAATAGGGCAGGAATTGGTAAAAGCAAAAATGTAAGCTCAGCAAAGAAGCAGAGCAAATTCATAGAAGTCTTCACATGCTAACACAGTTGGACTTTATGCAATTCAACAGCGGAACTGTGGAACTTGTTATGGATTTTGTCAGTTGGGACCCTGTGGAAACAGTATGAGGAGAGCAACCGGTCTTGACTCTTGTTAAATTGAACATACAATGTGTTTTTCCTAGACAATGAAGCAGAGAAAAAAAAAAAGATAAAAGGTAAAATGAAAAAGAAAGACTAATTATAACAATTTATTTTATGTAAAGAACAATAATTATGATTATTAAGAAATATTTTATCAAAATTTAATAAATGCTAAACTCTTAAAAAGTTAAAATATGTGTAATAGGCAATCATCTGCTATTAGGAAAACTTTTTTAGAAACTGTTATTTTGCTGAAAGGAGTTCAGCATCAGCAATTAATCATAACATCCTAGTTTTCAGAACTAGTTTAAGTTTTTGTAGGAATAACAATGTAAGAAATGTAAACAAAGAAAATATTTAAATATGCTCTCAAAAAAATTCTTCCTGATAATTAAGTGCCTTGACAAAATTCAAAATCTATAAAAGTGTGAAATATTGATATTTAATCATACTGAATATAGTTTTGTTATTAAAAACTATAGTATTTATTTAAGAAATTTTGTTTAATCAGTGTTTGTGAAATAGAGGCATAATTGTTTTTTCCACAAATATTGTGTTCAAATTAAATAAATGACTGGAACTACATTTTATATATATATATATATATATATATATATACACACACACACACACACACACACAAACACACATATGTATGTGTTACATATCTTTAGCAAGTTGAAAGTTATTAATGTCATAACATTCAACACTATATTTCCTTTAATATTTTAGTAATTTTAATTGTTCTAAAATCCTGACAAGGGCACATAAAACTCTCAGGGCTGACCAAATTCATGAAATTCTCTTAATCACATCTACATTCATTTACATTTTTCTAATTTTATTAGCCATGATTCAGAGGTTATAGCTGTACAGCAGTACATGAAATAGAGACAACTTGTTTTTGTTCCATCAAGTAATTATTTGATTCCATTTTTTGTCTTCTTTTAGCCTGTCAATTATGAGTATTTTTGAAGGTAGCCAATCATCAAGTTACAACTACATATTTTTATTTTCTATTCTTAAAAAAATTTTTAGTTATAGATAGACACAATCTTCCTTCCTTCCTTCCTTCCTTCCTTCCTTCCTTCCTTCCTTCCTTCCTT